>JANPXK010000820.1:0-66379 GCA_024704745.1 Rosa lucieae
CCTCTGTATCGTTCCTAACAAAATGTAGGAGGCTTTTGGAAACCCCAAAGTGGGCCAAGGCAATGGAGGAAGAAATGGAGGCATTAGAAAAGAATCACACCTGGGGAACTTGTACCACTTTCTCGTGGTAAAAAGATTGTTGGGTGTAGATGGATTTTCACTGTCAAACATAATGCAGATGGCACAGTAAGTAGGTATAAGGCGAGGTTGGTGGCTAAGGGGTTCACTCAAACATATGGGATTGACTATGATGAGACTTTTGCTCCGGTAGCCAAGATGAATACTGTTCGGGTATTGTTGTCACTTGCAGCTAATCTGAATTGGCCACTTCATCAATTTGATGTAAAAAATGCTTTCCTTCATGGGGAGTTAACTGAAGAAGTATACATGGGTCTTCCTCCTGGATATGCATCATATACACATGATGATGTTTTTGCAAATTGAAGAATCCCTTTATGGACTTAAACAGTCACCCCGGGCATGGTTTGGTAGATTCACTCAGTCCATGAAATGGCTTTGGATACAAGTAAAGCCAATTCAGACCACACTTTCTTCTTAAAGCACCAAAAGGGGAAGGTAACTGTGCTTATATATATGTGGGATGATATGATAATAACAGCGGATGACTTGGTAGAAATTGAAAGTCTTCCGAAGAAGTTGGCTTCTGAGTTTGAGATGAAGAATTTGGGAGATTTGAAGTACTTTTTAGGGATTGAGGTAGCCAGGGGGAGAGATGCATCTCTTATGTCAGCGAAAGTATGTGTTGGATCTCTGGTAGAGACAGGTATGTTGGATTGTTCCCAATTGACACTCCAATATTGCAAAATCACAAACTAGCAAAATATCCTGATCAGGTTCCAACTGATAAACCAAGATACCAGAGGTTAGTGGGACGCCTGATATATTTATCACATAGTAGACCTGATGTTGCTTATGCAGTTAGTGTTGTGAGTCAGTTTATGCATATCCAAGTGAACGGCATATGGAGGCAGTGGTAAGAATCTTGAGGTACTTAAAGTCAGCACCAGGAAAATGTTTAATGTTTTCTAAATTTCAGCACCTCGATGTTAGGGATATACAGATGCAGATTGGGCTGGTTCTATCACAGACAGGAAGTCTACATCTGGGTACTTCACCTTGTGGGTGGAAACCTTGTTACCTGGAGAAGTAAGAAGCAAAAAGTTGTTGCAAGGTCAAGTGCTGAAGCTGAATATAGAGGTATGGCACATAGAGTGTGAACTCTTCTGGCTACGAATTTACTTCGAGATTTGGGTTTTAAGCCTAAGTCAGCAATGCAATTGAACTATGATAACAAAGCAGCTATTGACATATCACATAATCCTGTTCAACATGACCGAACGAAACATGTGGAAGTTGATTGACACTTCATTAAGAAAAAGTTGGATGCAAAATTAATCTCCTTTGTTTTTGTTCCAACCGAGGAGCAATTAGCGGATATACTTACCAAAACTATATCTAGCAAGTTGTTCCATCACTCACTAGCTAAGTTGGGTCTTCGTGACATTTATGCCCCAACTTGAGGGGGAGTGTTGACTTGTGAGTCATGTTGTGTAGAATAAGTTTGCTTGCATATAATCTTGTAGGAGAAGGAAACTTGGAGGACAAGTACACTTGGAGAACAAGTTTACTTAGACATCAAGATGTGTAATGTAGTAGTGTAGGGCTTGTATATATAACCCCATTTACACCATTAAATCAATATGAGAAAATTCATCACTCACAAATATCTCTTCCTTTCCATTTCATATTTTGACTAAATCAAATTTACAAATTTCAGACAATAACACAAATGTACAAATGAGTATCTCAGTACGGAGCGCAAAAGCAAACCAATAAGACAAGCACATTAATTAATTTGCTTCAATCACTCTGTCTGGAATACTCGCTATATATCATCCATTTTACATGCACACAAGATAGCATATGAGGCACTGAAAAGGGATTGATAATAATAGCTACAAGACCAAAAATGGTAAAGGAAATCGATCAAGATTCAGGACTTACTTTTAATACTTAATTAGGCTTATTTAGCAGACATAACAGAGAATACTGTTAATTTGTATGACGGTGGTTATGATGACTACAACAGCTGCAGCAACAGAAATACCTGCCCAGGAAGTGTTGAAATATCTGTGAATTGTGATACAAGTCTGCCTTTCATTTGTTCTAATGCCTTCCACAGTACTTGTTCAGGTTTTCACTAAGAGTAGCATAATCAAAGTTAATGGAGTCCAGTCAGTCCACAGTGACCCCATCGACAAGGTTGTTAATCGCAGTAACCCCTGCACTGTTGTCACCAAGCCTATTTTCAACAATGCCATACTTAACAAGCAACTCCACATCTTCTGAGGTATTAACGAGACAATCCATGATTGCTAGGTTGAGAACTTTCAAGTATCCCTATACGAAATCGTATGTCAAAAAATTTTCACTTGATCTCACCTTAAACTTGACTCCAGCCAAGTGTAACTCTGTCATGCTGGGTATGGGTAGACTTTCAAGTTTCCTTTCATCTTATGTTGTTGTCGTTGATGCTGAGGTAGCTGTAGTTGCGGTTGCAGTTTCAGGTGGCTGTTGTCGCTGCTGTAGCGGTCATAAATTTCTAATAAAATCAACAAAATGTTCTACTTCGGAAGAAGAAGAAGAATGTATTTTCTCCAACTCGTCTTTCCTTCCCTCAACGTACATCAGGCTCAAGAAATGGTGAAAAAGATCAACTAGTGAAAGCGTCTTAATACCGTTTGTTTTGTCTCTGTTGAAAAGCTTATCAAGATTGAAGAATGGCAATTGATTGTCAAGCAACTGCGCGCATGTCATGCCACACATCTTGTACAATATATGGCTCGTTAAATATGCGATCATTCTCATCTCTTAACTCATCGAAGTGATACATCAATAACATCTCTATGATGAAGGTCGGCATCTACTAGATGTTGTTGGGGACAATATATATATATATATATGATCTTTAAACATAACAGAGATCTCAGTAAGGATTGAAAGTAATACTTCATTAATCCTAATATAAATAATAGTTCTTCGTAATTAAACAACTATATATATATATAGGGCTAATTACTGTTTAGTACCCTGTGGTTTGATCTCAACATCGATTCAGTCCCTCAACTTTCAATTTCATCAAAAACACCCTGCATTATCAAATCTCATCTAATAGGTCATTCCGTCAATTTGAGCCATTAACTCGTTGACGAGGCATGCCATGTCAGACCATGTGGGCCCCACCTATCAGGAAAAATTCCAAAGTTACCCCTGCCTCTCTCCTAACTCCGGAAGAACTCGGCTTTGGCTCAAAACTCTGCATCTTGCCATCTTCCCTCTGTTTCTAAATAATTTGGCTCGAAATTATGTGTAAGTTCCTTCATCTCTTCCTCTTCACTCTTCATGCTCTTATTCAGCATCCCATTGGGACTAACCACCATTCCACCATTCTGCCCCATATTAGGCATATGCCATCGACCCCAGCGCCATCTCCACCGCCAGAATCCCCCCGTTCTCTTCACCTACCTCGCTCGGGGCCGCCTTTGCCTCCGGCTCAAGTCCATGGAGCTGAAATCTGGGGTCGGGTCTTGGGTCGGGTTGGGTTTGGGAGAAAGGTTGGGGCTTTCAGGGAGGAGGCGACATCCCTCTGGTATCGATTTGGTCATTCGTCGACCCTGGAGCGGGAATTAACGAATTTCGGCTGTTCTTCGACGAATTCTGGCAATGGAATGATATGCATGAGGTAAGGAAATTGATCCCCTCATTGTATCCCCTCATTGTACTCTACATGTTGGTGTACTTGGTTTTGATATTAATTGAGTTTTGATCGAGTTCCTATTTATGGGTGTTCTTGGCCTTCATCGGAGTTCACTGTTCACGATCGTTGTTCTTAAGGTTCTGGGTTTGATTCCGCAGTCAATTCTTGCTTTAGATGTTATGTTGGTACTCGGGAACACCAGATTTCAGAATTTGGAAAGTGATGTGCAAAGCTAGGCGTTATCGAAGAGTAGCCGAATTTTGATTTCGAGTTAGGGGAAATCTGCTCAGAGATTGTGTTCGCAGCAACCTAGACTCAATCACCATAATTCATGCAATTGAGGTAAATCTCAATTTTTCAACTCAATGTGTAGTGTTGTTGCTTTTGGCAGTAAAGGTTTAGGGGCGGGTTGGGGTTGTAGTGGTGAAGGGAGGAGGGGTTGTCATAGGGAGGGAGGGCCTCGCGGCGGTCGGTTCTCCAGCGGCGTGATGGAGCAGTCGACATAGCCTAGGAGATTGTGAGCTTTGAATATGGTGGTCATCAGAAACTTCTAGATGGTGAAGTTGGAAGAGTTGAGTCTTATGGGTATGAGACTGGAGATGGCGGCGTAGAGAACGTCCGGCATCTTGGGATAGCCGGAGGTCGGAGACGGAGCTGCGATCATTGCAGAAAAGGTGGTGGTTCTCTCTCTGTGGCCTGGGCCTGGGCAGGGGCAAGCCGAGTTCTTCCGGAGCTAGGAGAGAGGCAGGGGCAATTTGGAATTTTGCCTTATAGGTGGGGCCCACTTGGTCTGACATGGCATGCCTCGTCAGCGAATTAACGGCTCAAATTGACGGATTATTGACGGAATGACCTATTAGATGAGATTTGATAATGCAGAGGTGTTTTTGATGAAATTGAAAGTCGAGGGACTGAATCGATGTTGGGCTCAAACCACAGGGTACTAAACAGTAATTAGCCCATATATATATATATATATATATATATATATATATATAATCTTGCTCAGGTGCGGATATCCGCACCTAAGCAAAAACGTACGGATTTTGTGTTTTTCCCCACTTTTCGATCACACATTCACATCTTAACCGTTCAGTTTTTAGGTCCTAATGTATAGATCACCTCTGCAAAATTTCAGCCAATTTGGTGATCGTTAAGGCATCCAAAACTGCAATTTACACGAACGAACCAAATCTGTCGAACCGGAACCGTTCGTATATATTGTTGTAATTTACAGTTTTGAATGCCTTAATGATCACCAAATTGGCTGAAATTTTGCAGAGGTGATCTATACATTAGGACCTAAAAACTGAACGGTTAAGATGTGAATGTGTGATCGAAAAGTGGGGAAAAACACAAAATCCGTACGGATCGAAAAACTGCGGACGTCCGCAGTGGAGAACCGCTGTATATATATATATATATATATATATATATATATATGACTAGGATTGCAAGTAAGGTATCAATCCTAGTATACAAATGCAATAATATTTGAATCCTACTATACGAATGCAGTTAGTAGACAAATGAATGTCACTACAAGGATTGCAAGTAAGCTAAGTGTGATCCTAGAAAAATAAAAGCAGTATAAGAAAAGAAACTCACTAACTTGATTTTCCGATTGAGGCATGCAAAATGCACTGGACTAAAGACAAATTTCGCCCCTGCCCTTGTGCTTGCAGTTCAGTGGGCGTCCATATTGTAGAATACAACAATTCCAAAATCAAAGCACTGTAGACTTTAGCAAACCATAACCATATTTTGTACTCTCTAGACACGAATAAGATTTGTAGAAGAAATGAAGAACACCTCATTGATTCAATGACTTGATTCATTGATCTATCTTATTCTATTTTGATCTGATCTATGATATGTATTTTGAAGGAGATATGACTATGAGTTTATATAGAAATCCAAGTGAATCAACATGTTTGTTCACTTATCTCCTTGAGAGACACAGTAATTCCTAAAGACATCTATTGGAATAAAAACTTGTACCCTTTCAATTTGAAAGATCATGATTAATTATATATTCATTCATATTTAATTAAAATTTAAGATATAATTTCCAACAGATACATCAATAATGTAACGCCCTAAACCGCACCTCACCAGCTTGGGCACGTCACAGTGCCGCGGAACTCTAAAATATAAACCGAAAGCTCGATTCACATTCTAGAGGACCGCTAGGCATTTTGTTAGAAAACTTTTTGCAACACACAGCGGAAGCTATCGATATTTTTGAGGTGAAAAACTTGAGTTGCTGAAATCTATTTCACTCATCCAGTACTTGGATAAGGATCACACGAGGTATGAATTTCAATGAAAGAGAATTCAACTAAAATTGACACGATGCTAAATAACCACAAGTTCCGAAACACGGAGTTCAAGAAATAGAATCTAAAACAGCATCCAAATAATGATTTACCGAACTTGTTCCGCACACGCAGCTCCGTCCGCTACTGTCCCGTCACCAGTGCACAGTACCTGCATCCATACTGTTGTAGGGGGTGAGCTTTCGTCCTCGCTGCTCAACAGGAACTCTACCTCAAATCGACTCAAAACCAATAAACAAATATTTGGGCTGCCCAGTATGAAAACATATTTAAATCAAATATTTAAAAGAACGACAAACTTTAATGTTTTTCAACTTGAAACCCGATGCATGATGCTTAAATAAATACGGCGCCAAATCCTAGTATTACCTGATGGCCAGTCCCATAGACCCACTACACGACCTTACCTCAATTTAATTTATCACCAGGTAAGCGTAGCGAGAGCGTCCACTACCTAGCTACACACACGTACCGGGCCCGTTATTACGATCGGAATACCCGGACGACCGGCGTAACTAACCCTCCGGAGGTTAAGGGGATCGAACCCAAGGAAGTCAGAGCCACCCTTCGCTCTCAAGTCATCACATATTTTCTCACGGATTGGTTAAATTTTACATAACCAACCCATACCACTTATCATGCATCACATTAATAAAATATAAAAGAAACTCACAAACCGAGGAGAGTCCTGAATCCCTACCTGGATTCCGATGCGTTCTCTCACGTACTCCGAGAGTTGTGAACCTTCTGTTCCTCGGGTAATTGGAGTCCTAGATTCCGACATTTCGATAGTTAATACCTTTTGAACAGTTAAACGAAATCTCAACGATTAATATATCGTCCAACCCCAACTTTTCCTGGTTTGACCAGGAGTTGACCAAGGGTTGACCACATTTGACCATTTGACCATGTTTGACCAATTGTAATAGGTTCGATAATTAACCCAAATTACCGAACATTTTATCATTTATCACTTTTAGATTTTTCACCAATCATAACCACATCAAGATGTTTCTCAAATCAACACAATTTCCTTTTCAATTAGGTGCACTCTGAAAATTACTAAGGGCACCCAACATTAAACTTGAACCATAATTAGCTTTCTATTTAAATACAGATCCCATAATAAGCAAAACCATGATTATGCCATATTGAAAATACCATGGCATACCCTGGAAATTTTCCTTGACCAATATTCAAACAAAAGGAAATCACCACGTACAATTCAACCTCACATGTCCAATTAACAATCAAGCTTGATCACCTTTAATTCCAATCAGAAAGCAACAACCCAATCTAGACACCCACTATCAGTTTACCAACTCGTCCAGATTTCCAACTAACCCCAATTCCTTTTTAATTCACAACAAACCAAATTCACCTCCCTCAAACATGATTTCACGGTAAGCATGCAAACACATGCAATCAAGTTTCCAGAAGCCAACTACATAGGTAAATTCTCAGAACCTTCAACAAACTACAACTCACCTTGTGATCAACTAAATCAAAACAGAACCTCAGAATTACAGGTCTGCTTTCCGACGAAGAACGCAGCGAGTTGAACCCAGCCAAGCCCATCCCTTGATTCTGCTACTAGAGTATTACCACCGTCAATTCTTCCTACTAGAAACTAACACGTAGAGCGCGAAGAGCAGATCATCTTTCATGTAGCAAGCGAACCCAGAAGTACTGGAAAAGTCGCCGGCGTCGAGGAACCACGACGGAGGCAGAAGCAACCCAGAAACAAAATCGTCAAAGCTTGATTAAATCGAAAAACTAATCATACTGGGGTGTAGAGCAAGATGAGGAGGTGAGGTTTCATACCACAGGCGGCCCAAACGGTGGCCGGAGTCGCCGGGAACTGCAGAACTCGCCGGAGGCAGCTCGGGCTTCCAGTCGTCAATTCTTCGTTCTAGGCCGTTGCATGTACAATCCGACACCGCAGAGATGTAGGCGATGACGAGACAAGGCTTTTCGCGGTGGTCCGCCTCGAAGAAGTGGTCGGGGAAACGTTTTCCGGTCAGGCCCAGTCGCGGGTCTCATTCCGGGTCGGAGAACTCTGGTTCTCTCTCTCTTTCTCTCTCTCGATCATTCTGGTCCTTCCAACTGATCAAGGGCCTATATAAATGTGTCCAATTAAGGAGGGACGACCACGATCAAGCGGTGGCTGGATGGACGGCCTTGATTGCACCACTGATTTTCTATTTTCTTAAATGATTTCCAAAATCTCAAAACTTTGGAAAATCATAACAAATAGGTCGGGTATCCGAAAAATCTCTCGAAAAGTCCCACGAACTCGTCGTGTCGTGCACTTTATCATTCAATCCTTAAATCGAGGATTTCACTTTATGAAAATTTCTGAAAATTTTCTCGAGAATCTTGACATTTATCGAGACCGTAAATAAATGGCTTGTTGAACGATCTCAATTTAAGCTCGATAAATTTTTCGGGCCCACAAATAATCTTTACAAAAGCATCACTTTTGGGGTGCAATGTAAACCCCGTCGTGCTCCACGAATAATTGAAGTTAATTGGCATCCTTCTCCTTATGGGTATATTAAGGTGAACACTGATGGGGCATGGAAAACTAGCTTGAATAAAGCTGGCTATGGCGGGGTGTTTTGGGATTATAGAGGCAAGGTTCTAGGTGTTTTTTTTCTTCTAATTTGGACATTGCCAGTTCTGTTGCCGCTGAAGTTATGGCTATTATCCAAGCTATTGAATTAGCTTCGGTAAGGGAGTGGAAACATATTTGGTTGGAAGTGGATTCAGAGTTAGTTTTTCACTTCCTTTGCTCTCCTACCTTAGTGCCTTGGCAACTAAGAGTAGAGTGGAGGAACTGCTTGTACCGGATTTCAAAGATGGAGTTTCGCTCTTCTCATATTTTTCGTGAAGGTAACCGAGTTGCAGATGCTTTGGCAAATGAAGAGATAAATTCATCAGGTTTGACATGGTGGGACTTGCCACCTGATTTTGTTTTCTCTTTTTGTGATAGCGATTGGTTGGGGTTTCCCAACTTTCGGTTATGTTAGTTTTCTTAGTTAGTTGCAAGTTATAGGTTTGTTTTTTGTTTCTGGTGGGCTATGATTTAGGCCCCTCCTACTTTACTTTACTTCTTTCTTTTTTTAAATAAATTATTCTCGCTCCGTTGGGGTTTAATTAAAAAAAAAAAAAACATCACTTTTAAGACCAATTGTTTCTGCATAACAGTTGCGCAATTTTTGTTCTTGGTCCCTAATTTTCACTAGATAATTTTCCAAGCTGACGTATAAAATTTTGCAGGTACATTTTGTGGTTTTCCATGCGTGCCTATCAGACTTACTTGCCGTGGTGAACTGAAAATGTCGATTCTGTTGAAGAGCCAGACGTGGAGGTTAATTATAGTGACCAAGACTCGCGACTCCAAGCCCTTCTTTTTCACCTTCACCACCGTATGCGGCGTCGTTCCGGGCATTGTCAGCTATTTCATTATGCAGATCACTAACCCCGGCCACCAGGAGGTCGTGGCAGAACTCCGCCGTAAAGCCCGACCCGATGCTGTGGTACGTTTTCGTTTGGTCCAAGTCAGTTTCTAAAATTATAGATGATATTTGAGAATATATAAAGTAGAGTTTGATTGCTGCTCCATCAACACTAAGCATCTGTTCAGAGATGTGCTATGGCTTCTTAATTTCAGGGTTTAGGATAAGATGTGAAGTTGATTCAAGGGTTCTAAAACTGGTTCACTTTTACACAAGGTCAGTGAAAAACTGACCTTACTGGTACTTTGATAATAGCATTCTGTTTAAAGACGAATATAACTACATAAGAGATTTTCATTGTCCAGCGGCAATGCACCATACAAGGACAAAATAAGAAATGTCACTAGAACAATAGCTGGGTGTCGAAAACGAAAGGCGACTTATTAGGAATCCCCTATCTGCAGTTACACATTGTAAAGCCTGAGGCGACTGAGGATCGGTTGGCGGCATATTGGACACTTGGAAATTCTAAAGCCGCATTCTCTGCAAGTCTGAAACGTATAATCACTTTAGTGGCATTTCACATGTAAAAGAGGAAGGAACAGAACTAATGGCTCTGCTGATGCTGCTTACCATGTGTCCGCAGCCAAAGGCCAGGTCCTTTGCACTATCCAAGCAGACTGAGCAGCAGTCCTGCATAGCAGAACTAAATCAATAATCTAAAATGCTCGAGTCTCAGTAAGCTATATAGGTTAGTGTGGGCTGAAAATCAAAGAGTAAAAGTTCGTTGCCTAGGTTGAAAAAATTGTGGAAGTCAATTGAAACTTCAAAGAAAGATGTTCAGAATAGGAAAAGCCAAGAAACCACAAAAACTACAGATTGGACAAGGTGTTTGATCAGTGAAAGCTGTAGAAAGCTATTCAAGAAACTTTAAGCTGGATTAATTATCAAAAATGATTCAGCCATTTAAAAATCAACTGGGCACACACAAACATATACAAACGTTTGATGCTTGGCCTAATAGATAGAAACTGAAAGAGTAAAAACACTCTCTTAATTACTCTTACCGTCATTCTTCGGTAATCCATAACAGATGGTGAATGATCACTTGGTTCATGAGTCGGCGGTGCACAATTAGTTTTAGGAGCAGGTGGAGGGCGTGGAATAATTTTGTTTGCTTTCCCCGTCCTACGTCTATTTTTGGCAAAGGAAAGCTATATCAGGAAGCATGCATGCAAATTAAAACTTATTCAGGAAAGCTATTGTTGCTTTCCCCGTCTTACTACGTACCTGTCTAAATTTGTTTATAGAGATGATGATCAATAATAGCAAAATCAAAATATGTCTTGAGCCAATACCAGAAAATTACAAGAGAGCAAGAATATAAAGTTCCCTAGCCTACTCAAAGAATGATGAAGAAAACTGAATCATGTATAAAGTTTAGTTAATTCACCATACCCAACTAGTCCACGTTCGACAGCTGTCATATAGTGGATCGGTACTTCCGCGCGAGCAGCAAGAGCAAAAGCAGCTTGTTTCTCAGAGGTAGTTGAATGTAGAGACATAATTTCAGTAAAGTTAACAAACTGTGAGGAAAAGAAAAAGAAAAAAAAAAAACATGCATGTTGTAAGAGACTTGTTGTATTATATTTTAAAGGGGGTCGTCTTGGGAACCTTGGTGTTTGCTGTACCCTTATTTTTTTATTTTTTTTACTTTTAGTAAATTAATATAGTGGAAACCTACTGAACTGGTCAACAGGTTACCCAATTAAATATCGACATGTGTCATTTTAAAAAATAAAATTTACCATATTAAACACACTCTTTCTTGATATGTAACATTGTTAAAAATCATGTAACAACTATTGTCAAAATAATAAATTACACATAGTTGAACTACAATTACGACTTATGACAACAGTTGTTGTGGTTATTGTAATTAAGTGGTCAAAGATGTAAATATCATATTTGGACAACTTTTATCAAATTTAGAACCTTGATTATCAAGTGGAGAAGCTCCTTACAATACTGAGTTGTTACATATCTTTTGGTCTAATTTTAATTTTACCATTTTCACAACACAAATGTTGTAGGAATTGTAAAATTGTTGGTAATCTTGTAAATGGTATAGTTTTTGAAGTAATTACTACAATCAGAACAAAAGTTATCGCTTTTACACCAATAGTTGCGAGTTATGGTAAAATATGTAGTCATTGAGTAATTATTCCATTAATGATAAAAATATAAAGATTTACCACTTTGACAACAAATTTGTTGTTGCACTTGTTAAATTGTCCATAAATTAGTACATTAGTTTAGGTTGAGTAATTACTATAAATAGGACAAAAGTTACGCTTTTACATCAATTGTTGTGATTGTGGTAAAATGTGTAGTCATTGTAGTAATAATTTCATTAATGATAAAAACATAAAGATTTACCACTCTGACAACAAATTTGTTGTCATACTTGTTAAATTGTCTATAAATTAGTACATTAGTTTAGGTGGAGTAATTACTACAAATAGAACAAAAGTTACCTTTTACATCAAGTGTTGTGGGTTGTGATAAAATGTGTAGTCATTGTAGTAATAATTTCACTAATGATAAAAACATAAAGATTTACATGTTCTATTTTATATAATATTTACCACTTTGAGGACTCATGTAACCACTTTGAGGACACATGTGGTAATTAGAAAAAAAAATCCGCATTAAAGTAAATAAGGTCTTCGTTAGAGAAAAGTATGTTCTCATTTGAGTAATTAAGTCCTAAAAGTGGTAATTGTAATAGGTTCTCATTAGAGTAAAGTAGATTCTCATTTGAGTAAATAAGTCCTAAAGTACGTTCTCATTTGACTACATTTAAAACAAATATTATTTATTTTTACACTAATTGTTGTCATTGTCGTAAAATGCATGTAAAAAGAATTATATTTGGTTAAGGAAACTACTAATGATATAATTAATTGGTAATAAAGATTACTTAACTAATACTAATTTTGAGAATTTAGGTTAGAAGGTTTTTGTTTTTAATAAGGAAAAAACGTAATTTTCAATTGTGTAATTGTCCATTAATAACAAGCATTAATCAAGCATTAATTCACTAATAATAAAATTAATTAGTGATATAGACTATTTAACTAAAAGTAATTCGGTGAACCTAGGATAGAACGTTCTTTTAATTTTTTTTAAAAAGGAAAAATCATAATTGTGAATTGTCAATTGATAATCAAACATTAATTGACTTTATTGTTTTCACTAACTTTATTGTTTTCAATTCAATAATTAGTAGTTTGTGTTACCAAAAAAATTAGAAAGGCTAAAGGCTAAACAAGTTACCAATTTGTTAAATATTTTGAATACCATTGGATATATTACTAATCCAATGGTCCAAAATATTTAACAAAATGAGGGTATGGCAAACACCAAGGTACCCAAGAATTCTCCTATTTTAAAGAACACTCCGGTCAAGTCTCCAATTAAAAGTAACTCAGAGTGCTTTACCTGAAAATTACCACGTACAGGGATCTTATCCTCAAATTTCTTCATGTCTTCCCATGGACCATCACCAACTCCGACAACAATAATGAAGAGTGGATATGAACTGATAATAAAAGTTTTGAGATGACCATTTAGATCCACACTCATCGCCTGCTGTATTGATTATTTTCAAGTAATACTAATGCCTAAAACATCGACACTACTGGTATAGCAGGTCCCCTTCAGTTTTTCATAGAGGTTCTAGAATTCTACCTTGCATCCGCAATCGATCTGATTGTTTCGTCTTCTTGTGGACTTAATTCCATCTTGCTAGTATGGGAACTTTTCGTAACCTTTACAATGAACGAAATCATACTTAAGTTTACAACATGTGTTTGCTAGTAGAGAGAGAGAGAGAGGCTATGCATTTAGACATACCTGGCCAGCTGCAATGATAACTAACACATGGTATTGACCACCACTTCTCTCCACAATGTCCACTGCAGCCTCTATTACAGGGGCATAAGAAGCTCGGCCTTGAATACAACAAATATGTAATTAATAGTCAATTTGACTATATATATATATATATATATGTGTGTATTATATTAAGCCAATTCTTCTAAACAAGGTTAGATTTTTGAACTTCTCTAAATGCCCTCACATGATAGTATGTTGTATCATGAAAATATTTATAATTCAGGATACAATGGTCTATTATATTAAGCCAATTCTTCTAAACATGGTTAAATTTTTCAACTTCCCTAAATGCCCTCACATGATAGTATGTTGTATCATGAAAATATTTATAATTTCAGAAAATTACATATAAATGTCATTTTGAGACTTATATTAGTCACAAGGCCACTTAAATTTTTTTGTACAAATAAGGCTACTTTTGGGCCCAAAATCATCAGCTCTTTTTTATGTTATTCCTATTTTACCCTCACCTCTCTTTCTTTCCCTACCATTTAATTTTCTGTTTCAATTTCAGTTCATCTCGATCTCTTTCTTTCTACCACGATGAAGCTCTCTCTACCTCTAGCAAACTGAGATGAAGCTCTCTCTCTCTCTCTAGCTCATAGAGGAAGACGAAGTTTTCTCTCTCTAGCTCGTAGAAGAAGATGAAGCTCTCTCTCTCTCTCTCTCGTCGAATCGATCTAAGCCTTCTCTCTCTCTACACTCTGTAGTCCATGAACGGCACACTCATTGAGGTTTGATTCCATCTCTTTGCACTCTGTTTAGCTTGAAATTGCGAAGCTCAGCGCCGACCGGAAGATCTCGACCAAGAGAGAAGCCTTGTTGCGGATCGGAGCGAAATAAGACGGCATCGTTTCATCACCTCCTCCTTCTTCTCCCACGTTTTCTCATATCTCAACGCCGATTCAGAACAGATCTGACCGTACCTTCACCGTCATTCAATCAGTACACGTCGCCGGCCAAAATTCACCACTACAGGTCAGAATTCAGAATTCTCTCTATTATGAGTTGAATTGTGGATTGTTTCTATGTTTTTTTATCTATACGCATTTATTATTTTGGAATTGGCCGAATTGTATCAAATTCCAGAATTTATGAGCTCAGATTGATACTTGTATAGCTTGAAATTTAGTATGTTCTTGTATCCAAATAATCTATCTATTATCTTCTATATAATTATTGTTGGTTGCCTACTTGTCTCGTATAGTTGAAACTTTGTTTCATGGCATTGTTAAATTTGAGTTGTGTAGTTAGGATAGCTTCAAAATAATGAGCGGTTTATTGGTCTGAGTTTGGAATTTTGGAATTTCGGAATTCATTGTGAAGTTCTATTGGTCTCCTTTCTTTAAATCTAGGTTTTTTGAAGTTTGTTATGTTGATTCAGCGTCATTTTGGTTGTGAATAGGAGCTGGAAGACGTTGAGATGAATTGTCGGATATGGGGATCCCGACTTCATGGCTCTTTGCAAGGTTTGTTTTCCTTTCCTGATTTTAGTAGCTTTCTTTGATTGTCATAGTGGCTTTTCAACACAGTAATTGTAGCTTTTCATGCTATGTTAGTATTTTTCAAATTGATGTTAGTCTTTGGAGTTTCAATTATGGCAATTATTGATGGAAATGTTTCATTTTATTTTGGACAATTAAACTTAAAGTAGATGTAGATTAGGTTATGTGGTTGAGGTATTTCAAACTGGTCTTGAAGATCATATTTTATATTTGCATTATTTTGTTGAGTTTGGCTAACTTTACATGTCTGATATGATTGGGTTTTGGTTTGGTTGGTGTTGGTTTCATTCTGCCGAGCCACCATCTTTTGTTCCTCCTTGGTATGACATTTGTTAATGATCTGGAAAGCCATTATTATAGAATTGTTTTCAATTGCTATAAAAGCACTAGATCATTCATGCTGAGATAGAATTGTTTTCAATTGCTATAGAATTCTTGTAGTCCCAAAGTTGGGTTTTCATTATAGACATAGTGT
Organism: Rosa lucieae; assembly: GCA_024704745.1. Classification (NCBI taxonomy): domain Eukaryota; kingdom Viridiplantae; phylum Streptophyta; class Magnoliopsida; order Rosales; family Rosaceae; genus Rosa; species Rosa lucieae. The sequence continues at coordinate 15,519 of JANPXK010000820.1, forward strand.
ATAAATTGGTTTTTTTGTTCTGAAGAATTGATGTTTAAATCTGACAGAAAAAGTTATACACCTAGTTAGGAAAAGTTACTAACTTAATTATTAAAAGCTACTTCTGCAATTAAAGAGAGCATATTGACCTAGTTAAAGAAAGCTACTAATATAGTTAGAGAAAACACATTCACTATAAAAGCAAATTTAATGGATTCATGCTCTCTGCTACTGGAAAGCTATGCTAGTAGCTTCTTATATCTCTGTCAATAGCTTTTTAGAACTCTAGTAGTACCTTTCCACAATCAGATCAGTAGCTTTGCACATTTTGTTATTAGTTTTGTGTCTTGACTGTGGTTTATTTTATTTTTTTTGTCAAGTTGATAAAGTAGATGTTTGCTGGCATGCTATCTTCAATTTTGATCACAAAAATCAATCTTGATCATATTTTAGTTGCAATCAATAGCTATGCTACTAGCTTTCTATAACTATTCTAGTTGAGTTGTTCAACTGTGACAGTAGCCTTCTATATTTTGATTTTGACTTTGATTTTTGTTTTTATTTGCCTAATTGAAGGTCGCTAGAGAAGACATATAAAGTGTGGTTGGTGTAGTGATGTGGGGCGCCAAAACAAGAAAACATGTACAAAGCAAAACTGGCAGTAGCACTTCAACAGTTGAAATAGCTTTTTACAACATTGGCAATAACTTTCTACAATATTGGATAGCATTGGTAGTAGCTTTGTATAGCAGTGGCAAAGTTTCTTACATTGAAAAATGATAGTAGATTACAACATTGACAGTAGCTTTATACCACTATAGTAATAGCTTTTCACAACAATGGCAGTGACTTTTTACAACTATGGAAGGCAGTTAGTAACTCTCTATAACTGTTATAGCGGCTTTTCAACATAGTGATAGAATCTTTCTATGTCTATGTTAGTATCTTTTGAATATGATGTCAATAGCTTCTATTTTCATTTTCATTATTTCAAGTTAGCAGCTCCGTGTAATTGTTCTAGTGGCATTTCAATATCGTGATAGTAGCTTTATGTGTGTATGTTAGTATACTTTCAAGCTACTGTTAATAGCTTTTTTTTTATTCAAATCAGTAGCTCTCTGTAACTATTATAGTGGTTTTCCATCATAGTGATCTTAGCTTTCTGTACCTATGTTAGTAGCTCTCTAATGTTAGTGAGAGTAGCTCGGTGCTGGTGACAATAATTTTTGTTGTTGGTGAAAGTAGTTTTTGGTGTTGGTGAAAGTAGTTTTTGGTGTTGGTGAGAGTAGCATTTGTTGCTGATGGGGGAGTAGCTTTTGGTATTGGTGACATTATCTTTTATTGGTGGGGATAATAGCTTTTCGTTTTGGTGAGCATAGGTTTTTTGGTAAGGAGTAGCTTTTGTTGTTGGTGATAGTAGCTTTTGTTATCTTGCCGGAGGTTGCTGGAAATCTCACCAGAGTAGCTTTTGTTGCTAGTGATAGTAGCTTTTGTGACCTCACCGGAGGTGGCCGGGAATCTCATCAGAGTATCTTTTGTTGCTAGCCACAGTAGCTTTTGTGGTTGCTGGAGGTCTGCCGGAGACCCACCAGAAGTTGGCCAAAGGCCTGCCTGAGTTCGCAGGAGGTCGGCCGGAGACCTGCCGGAGTTGACTAGAGACCTCGCCGGAGAGGAAAGAGAGAATGATTGTTGATTTTGTACTCTAACCTATGTAAATATGTTGGTTTTTAATATCCAAAATATAACACCTTTTTTAATATAGTGGTCTTATGTGGGAAAAAAACTAGTTGGTGGCCTTATGGCTAAAAAAACATTCAAATATGCACTTGTATGTAATTAACTCTTATAATTCAGGATACAATAGTCTATTATATTAAGCCAATTCTTCTAAACATGGTTAAATTTTTTAACTTTCCTAAATGCCCTCACATGATAGTTTTTTTTTTTTTTTTTAAATAGAATGTTCATTTCATAAATGACCAGCTAAAAACCCAGAGTCTACATACCCTTAAAAGACAGAAAAATGGCGGGATAACAACCAAACTCCTATCTAAGTACTGCAAACTCATTACAAGTCAAATGGAGCCCACTTTTAGAGCGGATTCATAAACTAAGAACAACTCCGTTTCTTCTGAGGCAAAATCATCTTCTAGCCAATTATCCGTCAATCACGCAATTGTGATACGAAATAGAAAGCTACTTCCAAGCAAACAAATAAGAGTCAATTCCTCATCCATAAGCAGCTCTTTCCAGTCCAACTTGAGATAATTACCAATTCCGTAGAACCATGATCTGAATTACGATTGACACTTTAAAGACCATACAGCCCAACAACACCCAAGGAGGTCAAACTCTCGGGTCAGGCCAGCATCAAGCACTAAGTAATGGATGAGGGTGTCAAGACAACCTCCATCATGGTCCAATTCTAAATATAATCAGAACCAACCAAAACGGGCCTAGAGACTGAACCCACATTGCCCAGACCTAGACCCTAAGGCCCAAACCCAAGCAACGAAGTTGACAAGAACACCTTTACGCCTCCACTGCCAAATTGCAGTCGATGATAGCGCCACCATCTCCGGCGGCCTCCCTTTCCACTGCATGATCCACTAAAACTAAGACCGCGACACCAAGAATCTTCTGATCACCACCAACTGATGAGCAACTGCTATCCAAACCCAGCAGCTGGATCTTCACACCAACCCAAACAGAGATGGAACGCTGACACGTGATCCTAGTGCTGATCTGCTACGTACACCAAAGTCTTGATCTAACCTCGACCTCGATCTGTTACACTCGTCGGACTTCAACCAAATCCGGCTAGCCAACACCGTAACCCTTGAAGAAACGGTGAGGGGAAGGTACTCGACGGCAAGCGTCGCTACGCAGATCAGAATCCGGGAGGATGGCGCCGCTGCTGTGAACTCGAAACCCTAGAAGAGGCAGGGTTTCGCTATGAATTATCTAACTTAATTTGAGAAATAAAAAAAATCCTCACATAATAATATGTTGTATCATGAAAATATTTATAATTCATGATACAATAATAAACTAATTTATAAAGTAACAAAAATTACAACACACTCATCAAAAAAGGAGAATTCCATCATAGCCTCTTTTTTACTCATGTTTTTTTTTTTGGTAAGGAAAAAAGCAAATTGACATGTGCACCTCTTTTACTCATGGTTTTATTTTATTTTATTTTGTAAGGAAAAAAAGCAAATTGACATGTACAAAGCACATGTTAAGAGGCTAGTATATATAAAATAGGAAATGCCTATACACCCTATGGTTGAATTGTGTGGAGTTATACTTGGGAGTTAAAACGTATAGTTTAGCACCATATTCAGCCTCCGCAGTAGCCAACAACCTCAGCATCAGGTTGGTATCTCGGCTCTTGGTTGTAGTCTTCTCACCCGACTCAGTATCACTTTTGGCATTCTTGCCCCCCCCCCCCCCCCCCCCCCCCCACACGCACACGCGCGTACCATAAGGCAACTTATCCAAATTTTCCACATTACGGCCGCTCTTCCTCTTTGGTTTCTCAAAGTTTCTCTCCAACAATCTCATATCATTGCAGCCCGGTTCATTATGGTAGAGCCCAAATGCGATAATAGATCGCAGACATGAATTACACCTTTTAGCTTCCTACATAAATTAGGCTGCCTAAATGCTCTAGGCACCCACTCATTTAACAACCCAAAATCAAAATCGACACCCAGTCCAACGCTGCCACTCATCTCAACTGCCATCCTCAGCCAGGTTTCCATCCAAACTAGACCTTCATTGCCACCACGACCCGACACTCTCAACCCAAGCATGGCAATCCCTCCATCAAAACCAGGAATAGACATATCAATTCCACCAACACTAATATTTTGCCGTTGAGCCAAATCGTCGGGAGGCCACAGCAAAATAGCATATGTCGTCCCACCATCATCATCCCAAAAGGCCAGGCACTCATTAGCAAAAACCTTCTCCCTCAGGATCGAATATGCAATAAGGGATTGGAGAGGTCCAATCGAAGTGGGAACCAAGAGTTGACAACTTTACTCTACGTGTTCTTTGGTGTATTTACAATGAAGATCATATGCGTTATTTATCTATTTTGTTAGTTCTCTGTTACTTTTAATGTGAGAAGCTAGAATTTATAAGCTGTATTCATGAGTACTTTCTTTAGTTTAGTCCAGGTGTTCTTCCATGCATTTACAAGAAAGATCACATTGATTCCTTATCTTTTTTTTTTTAGTAATAGTAGTGTACAATCCATGTTTAGCCAAAACAAAGAAACTAATTTTGTAGCTACCATTATCTCAAACTACTGTGAAAGGATACAGGATAGAAGGCTAACGCAAGCATTGAAGGTCTCAATTGATCTTGCAAGTGTCTTGGGTAACGAAAACCTTAGTGTCTTCACTATTTGGTTGCAATCAGTTCCCCCTATATATATATATATATATATATATATAAATTGCATATACGATAATCGTGCTTGGACTTTTTTCTTTTGTCAAATAATACTCGAACAACATGTCTGTAATTTCTTCTTTTATTTCTTTTAGTTTTTGTTTTAAACATGATTATACATTACCTAAGTAATTCATGCTAATTTGAGCACATATTTTTTCTGATCATTCTTTAGAAATTCCCTTTGTTAGTGAGATCATTTGGGCTATTGAAGAAAGAAAAAAGGAAGCAAAAGAAACGGGGGAGGAGAAAACCAAAGAGATCAGCTGCAAAAAAACAGTTGAAGAAGCATGGAAGGGCCTCAGACGGAACAAAGCACAAGAGAATATAAAGAGGCAGAGTTAAGCATATTGATTAATTGTAAAGACGGTGACATATTTGTCAATCTCAGACACTTGGCTTGTAGTAGAAATGAATGATATGTTGTACATGTGAACTGTATTTCTTTCAAAAACATAATTCACACGCGTGAGCGCGGCCCTTCTGCATACGCGTATGCGTGTGCAAGAAGGCTAGTGTGTGTGTCTATATATATATATATATATATAAGCCAATTCTTGAGGAAATGGTTAAATTTTTGAACTACCATATATGTCCTCACATAATATAGATGCTAATAAACAAATTATTTCTATATGAGGATAAGATAGTTAATAGACTATATTATATTTAAAAAAATTGCAATACCTCCCATGAAGAAAGGAGAAGCTTCCCCAAAATTAAGAGAGAAATTGCTATAACTTTTTTAATTAAAAAAAATAAAAAACAAAAAAAGGAAATGTACAGTTTTTCAAGGGAATTGGCAGTTTTTCATGAGTAGGTATTTTTTTTTTACTTTTTCCCTCACTTTTTTTTATCAAACTTTTTTTTCACACACTTATCTTTCACACTTTCCTCATTATTTTATTTTCTCTGTTTTTTTTATATATAAATTGAATATATTATCCCTATCTATTTTATAAGTAGTAAAGTTTTTTAATATTTCAGGATTATTTTGGCACATTTTTTGTTTTTGTTTTGGCAGACAATCTCTTTTCTCTCTATTTTTTTTTATCAGGGTTGAGGTAACAAACCACATTGGTTATGTTGGTGAGTTAGTCATACACCTACTCAGTCAGTATGCAGATTGAGGTTCTCGAGAGTATCCCAGCAAAGCCACACTAATCTCCGCCACAGGAGCACGACACCGAAGACCTCTCTAAGACCTGCCGGTCACAAACTGGTGCGAGTTGGAACTCAAATGCTAGACATGGGGGTGACAATCTCTTCTCTTAAATATGTGTGCATGCGCATACACACATACACTCTTCTCTTAAATATGCGCGCACACACATGTACATATAGAGCTATGTTCTAGAGATGACATCCTTACTTTAAGAATTTGAGGATTTTCACTATCTTACACTAGTATATGACCTAATTCAATGATTTTAACCATGCATCCTTTAGATTTCTATGCAAGAGTCTACAAAAAATCCACTAAATTCATAATCATTTGGTCATTCAAAATTGTGTATACATGTAGCCCGTTAGATAAAATTAAAATGAACATTAATTGTGGTAATCAAATGGTTAAACGTTGTTCGATTTGGCTAATTTTTTGTAGGATTCATGTGTGTATGTAGCTAAAGAATGAATGGTGTAGATTATTAAATTACATGCTAAAAATAAAACCATCCTCAAAGTTTAAGGAGCTCTCTCTCTCTCTCTCTCTCTATATATATATATATATATATATATATATATATATATCTCTTTCTATGCTAAGGACCTCCTTAGATTATTTCCTTGAATAGACTCACTTTTCGATCGCATATTCACATCTCAACCGTTCAGTTTTTAAGTCATAATATATATATATATATATATATATCACTTATGTAAATTTTCAGCCAAATTGATGATCGATAAGGTATCGAACTAGATTAAATCAATGAACGAACCGAATCTGTCCAATATAAACCGTTCGTTTTCATAATTGTAAATCGCAGTTTTGAATGCCTTAATGATTATCAATTTGGCTGAAAATTTACAGAGATGATCTACTCATATATACCTAAAAACTGAACGGTTAAGATATGGATATGCGATCGAAAAGTGAGTCTATTCAAGGAAATCCTTAGATTTTAAAATCTAAGGAAGTCCTTAGCATAGAAATATATATATATATATATATAATATTTATCCAAAGCGAGGCCTCGCCCTAAAATTAAAGTGTGAGGTTAGAGTTTACGATCACTTTTCGATCTCATATCCACATTTCGACCATTCAGTTTTTAGGTACTAATATATAAATCATCTTTGCAAAATTTCAGCCAAATTAATGATCTTTAAGGTATCTAACTCACTTAAACCAATGGACGAACTGAATAATTCCAAGCTGAACTGTATTAGCTTTAAGACAGTTATCAATGCCTTAACGACTATCAATTTGGCTAAAATTTTGCAGAGATGATGTATACATTAGTACCTAAAAACGAAACGGTCGAAATGTAGAGATGCGATCGAAAAAATGACCCTAAACTCTAAAAGCGCACTTTAATTTCATAACGGGGCCTCGCTCTGGATAGGATATGATATATGTATATATAGACACACACACACAGCCCTTCTAGAGAGGGATCCTTTTTTATTTTTTTATTTTTTTATCATTTTAAGGTATCGCTTGTTAAAATAATTTTTTGATCACATATTGAGATATTAACCGTTCAGTTTTTAGTCTATATGAGTAGGTTTTTAGTCTATATGAGTAGATCACTTCTGCAATTTTTCAGCCAAATTAATGATCGTTAAAGCATTCATAACTGTAATTTACTATTATGAACATAAACGGTTCATATTGGACAGATTCGATTCGTCAATTTATTTGATCTAGTTCGATACCTTAACGATTATAAATTTGATTGAAAATTTGCAGAAGTGATCTATCATAGAGGTCTAAAAATGAACGGTCGAGATGCCGATATGTAATCGAAAAGTGAGTCCCACAAGAAATCCTTTAAAATGGCAAAAGAAAAGAACCCCTCAATGGAAGGGTCCTCATATATATATATATATATATATATATATATATATATATATATATTATTTGTGTGTGTGTGTGTGTGTAGAGTATTGAAAAGGAAAAATATACACCAACCTGCTAGTTCCACCATTCGGACTATTCTTTTGTAGCAACACAAGACTTCATCAAAACCATAGCAGGGTGAATAATCACCGTGAAAGCTAAACACCTCGTGATCAACCGTGGTAACTGAAATAGATGGAGTGAGGTTGGGGGGGGGGGGGTGTTGTCAATCCAGTGATTCAGACAGGAAGCATAACAAAGTAATGCAAAAGTCTTACCATCACCAAAACCAAAACAATGAATGAAGTCATCTTTCTGAAAGGGACTAGCAAAAGTTTTCCCTAGTAAAGATATAACTCTTTCGTATGGATTAGGTGTATCACCAGAAGCATGCAGGTTCTGAATGTTGAATCGCATGTTTCCTTCAGTGCAATTAAAAAAATAACAAACTGAGTTAGAAAGAAAACCAAGAAACACAATATAAAATCAGAGAAACACAACATAAAATCAGAGAATGGAAAAAATAGAACATGTCAACAAAACTTAATTTTTGAAGTAATTAAAACCTGTCCATTCATTGCTTTTAGTAAAGTCAATTCCAACAATGAAATTGAAGGACTCCAGACCTTTCCATAAGGCATCTGTAACCTGCAAAACAATGGAGTTGATTACAAATTCTACTCTGCTAAGCAGCAAAAGATTTCTGAATGTTAACTCATATAATCAGAAAAGTGCAAACTGTCTCTCATGCGTGAAATGTTGTGCTACTTTATGTAAGAAAACAATGCTCACTAGCTGGAAATTTACAACTTTCGGGAATAATTATTCTCAACTTAAGTTCATTAGTAATCCTCTTTACAAGCTAAATCTACAGGTTATGATGATGTTAAACCTCTAGAACGAAGAAAGTGGAAGACAGAATGAGTTTTTATATCTCTCATCTCTTTAACTCTCTCAATTACTCCCAGAATCACCAACTCTCTTTATATTTCTACGTAAGACAGTATATCATACCTAAATCTACAAGTTCTTGTTACTTTTCTAATGTGGGATTTTTCCTATTCATGCAACACTGTACAATGATTATCACATCAAATTCAAGTAGGTGATATTATGGTCAAGGATTGTTTGGATGAATGGCTGGGTGTGTGATGGATGATCTTCATGGTTTGATCATTAATTATGTTAATGACTACTTTTCATTTTTGTATTTATGTATGTTCACAGACTTTCATTACTATGTTCCGTTAGATTTTTTGAACCAGCAAGAATGCTTTGCTCTGTCAGTATCTTTAAAGCAATTATTACAATACAGGTATGGATATGTATCAAACTCAGCAATCGAAATTATGAAAATAGAGTTCAGGATACCTCCCGCCGGCATCTTTCATCTGAAACAGGTTCTAAAAGGTTACTTTGTTCAGAAGTTGCCGGTGCATGATGAGTGTGAGGAACTGGTGGACTGCGTGGTACAACTTCCCTTGCTTTCCCTGTTATATTTCTTTTTTTTTTTTTTTTTTTTGGGGGTGGGGAGGGGTACAAAAAGACTTATTTAGAAGGCATTCAAGAGACTAATTTTTGCGAATTGTAAGTACAGAAAAATGCATGAGAACTGATTTCAGTTCATATAACAATGTAATTGGTACCAGTTTGCAATATTAATTTTGAAAGCTTGGAAACCCTGCTCACTAAAAATCAGTTTTTAGAGAACATAAATAGTTGGTACTCTCACAACTCACAAATTCTAAGATCTAAATGCTAGAAGACAAATCAGATTCTGTTCAACTTTTAGCTCTTAGAAGTTAGAACTAATATTTGGTCTAGAGCTGGCGGAATATCTCCAAAATCTTTAAAGGTAACCAGACAAGGGTTGAGATCATACTCTTTTTGTTGATAAAATGCCACATTAAAATCTGTCAAACATAGATTTAACCAATTGCCGTTGACAGATTTGGACCATAATTCCAATAGAACTGTCAGATTCATTATTATAATATATTGTTAATCTTTTTTTTATCCTTGTGTTACAATATAATTGGAGGAGCAATATATTGTTAAAAAGCTTAAAGCATCTCCAGTGGATGCGTTAAAATCTACCTGGCCGGATAACACAATGCTTAGTTTTGACATGCCATGCAACTTCAGTGAATGTATATATTCACAGCTGATGTGGAGAAAGCAGATGAACTTTCATCTGCTATATTTGATGGTTCTCTCCAATCTGCTATCTAAGATAAAACCTGTCAAACATAGATTTGAAGGCTGATTTTAGCCACTGCAGAAGAGAGATGCAGTGACGCTGTGAGCAAAAGAAAGTAAAATTTTGTGCTTTTTATTTATTTTTTATTTATGGGTTCTTGCAGAAGAAAAGACGATGGGGTTGAAGTTGAACAATGGGCTCAATCAACGAAGGGAAGGAAAAGGATTTTGAGCAGCAGTTAGAGGGCTGGGGGAAATATATATATATATATATATATATATAAATTTTAAAATGAAAAAAAGAAAAAACAAAGAAGAATATAATAAAATGACAATTGCCAAGTCAGCTTTCAGAGATGCTTTTAGACAATAGTTTGGTCCTTGATACTGTCAAATATAACATATGAAGTTCATCTACTTTCTCCACATCAGCTTTTATCACAATCACTAAAGTTGCATGGCGTATCAAAACTAACTGTACATTTGGCTCTCTAGGTGGATATTAAGTTTTTAACACATCCACCGGAGATGTTCCAATAAAGTCAAAGAAGTGGTTTGTCCATAGTTACAGAGATTAAGATCTCTAAAGTTTGTCCATATTTATATAAATTAAATCAAATTCATTTATAGAAATTAAAAAGTCCTAATGCAAAATCTTAATGCACAAAAGTTGCAAATACTGAAAGAGAGATGAATCAGAAAGGTAGGCTAGCTAAGTAGCTACTAGCTATTCAGTAAAACCTACCCAATCAGTTCAAGTTGAAGAGCTGCTTTATACTGTTTTGGAGTTTCCTTAAGTGCAGCAAAAGCAAAAGCTGCTTCTTTCATAGAGGGAGTTGCATCGGACATACAATTCTCAATATCAGTAAAGTTGACAAACTGCACACGGAAAGAAACAATATATAGTTAAAAGCTAATTAATCAAATACATTTAAAAGGCATAAAAAAAATAGTAATACATAAATCAATGGTGCAAACCTGAAAATTGTTAAATCTTCTCTTAGGGATTATGTTCTGAAACTCCTTCATGTGTTCACATGATCCATAACCAACTCCAACAAGAATAATGGAGAGGGGGTATGAACTGCTTATGAAAAAATGAAAATAATAGAAAACAAATTAATTAGGTTTCAACTGAAAGAAATATTTTGTATTTTGATTGTCTGTATCATAACCAAGAGAAAGCAATGAGCCTAGCATTCACAGCTAGTAGCTGTAAATGCATCTACAAGCTTCTACCTCGCACTTATAATTGATTCGGCTGTTTTTATTCCTTCTGGACTCAACCTTTGACTCTTAGGATTGAAGAAGCTTTTGGTAACCTTCACAACAGAAAGATATATATAATGCAGAATTAATCTTATAATATGGCTGTACGTGCTTATTATTTACATGTTAAGGAAAGAGATTAAAACCTCGTTATCTGCAACAAGGACAAGAGTATGGAATTGGCCGAAACTTTTGTCAACAATATCTACAGCGGCATTAATTACCGCTGCAAAAGAAGTTGGCCCTAACAAACGCAACGATTCTTGTAACTATCACCAACTCCAGAAGAAGAAGATAATGCATATGTCAAGCAATAAATTAACAGATTAAGGACGAGGACACCAACCTGAAAGTGTTACGTTCGGAACTATATTGTTGTAGCAGGCCAAAACTTCTTTAATACCCTTGCAAGGTGAATGGTCATTTCTAAAGCTGAAAGCTTCTTCGGCTAGTGGACCATCAGTGATAGTTGTAACACAAATGTCAAACGACACTAATTAGGTGGAAAATTGAGCAAAAATATATAAATTTTAAAATGACAATTGAATATATATCCCATCCACCCAGTGACGGATCCGGATCCGAAAATGGAGTGAGCTACATTCATTGAAAAAAAAAAAAAAAACAGAGAAGAAGAATGGAAGTAGAGACTCCTTCAATGAAGGAGGAAGATGGAAGTATAGACTATCCGTATACATAGCAAAATTTATCCACAAGTTTGGGTTGGGCTACAGTCTAGTAGCCCTTCAAGTAGATCCATGCCTGCATCCAACACAATATGATGTGCAAGAGGGGTAACTACTAACTACTTACTGATTGCATGTTATATTACGTGTTAGGCCTGCGGCTAAATGCATTATATCCATCATGTATTATACAATTTATACTCTTTAATGGATGGTAATGTAAGAAATTGACAGCACTTCTCCCTAGCTAGCTAGAGGAGAATTTTGGGTAACAAGTAAAATGGAAACCATACCTTTACCGTCACCGAAGCCAAAACAATGATATAAGTTGTCTGCATCAAATGGTTCCAAAGTTTTTTCGATGATGGAGATGGCCTTTTCATATGGATCACCTGCAATTGAAAAGACATGGGAACACTTCACTTAGCCTCGAAATACACAGATCAACTAAAAGAAAATGGTCTACTGCTGGCACCTCAAATTCGCTCGACATGTAACTCGATGAAAGTAAATTGCTCATCTAATTGACTAATTCTTAACCCATCTGGGAACTCAGAGTCAGGGAAAGTAAAAAATTTGGGTCCCTTCTCTCTCTTCCCCTCGATCACTCTCTTTCTCACTCTTTCTCACAAGGTGCTCAAATTTTGATTACTTCCTACTTAATGGACAAAAGATGTTGTTTCGTTTATGTTCTGGTTATTCAACAGACCTGTTCCGTGATTGTTTTCTGTAAAGTGGATTCCGATAATGAGATAGCATACTTCAAGACCGGCATGCTTCAATGCTTCCCGGACCTGTAAAACAAAACCGGGGAAAATTAATACATGCATGAAAATGCCGTAATCAAGCAATCGATCATCAAACCAAACTAAAGCAACAAGCTTGTCAAGACACCAAACGAGTTCTAGCTCAAGTACGTCAAATTCAGATAAAAGAAACAGGTAGATACCTTGTCAAGGGATGGATAGCATTCTGTTCCTATAGTGCTAGAGGAAGCAGCCGCGGATGATCTCGCAAGTTTGAACTTAACTGAGTTATATATACCCCCGCTTCTTCCACCAGATCCACTGCTTGATCCTCCTGGTAAGCCCATGTTCTTGGTATGGTATGGAGTATGGACTCTATGCTAGCTACTTTAGTATCGCTAGATAGTGAGGAAGTTTAATACATTAGCAAACTTAGTTAGCAATATGAACATGCATCTTGACCTTAAAATGAACAATCCCGGGTCAAAGTCATCGACAATTAAACAACGCGGGTTGTTGTATCGCACTCACCAGTCAGCCCGAATCTTCAGAGAAAAGCACGCGGGTCCCAGACGAAGCAAATGACAGAATGAGTACGTGTTGATTAATAAAGGATTATGAATTAAATACTGGCTACTGACAGAACTTAAGAACTTAACAGCTGGTCCACGTTCTAGAACTTTATTGATAGGGAGAACATTACAAACCATGCATCAACCTTAGGCATTTCTACACTTTAGTATATTAAATTTCATAACTATCACATTAGTGTATCAAGTTTGCTTCTCTCTTTCATTTTGGTGTAAGCCGTTAGTTTTTCCGTTATCTTTCATAGTTCAAAAAAGAATTTATAAAGCTGAGAAAAATATTAGAGATATCAAATATACTCTTAAATAGGAATAAACACCTCTTGATTATTTGAGCATTGGTTAGATCCGCAATTCACTGGTGCTCAAAGCTTGCTGAAAAAGCTCAAAAAAGGGAATCCCCAATGGAGACAAGAAAATTCTACAATATGTTAACGGATAACATGCATACAATTGCCTTAAAAGTGGTAAAATGAGCCCTCAAAATAATAATATTATTCCTCAAAGTAGTAACATGAGTCTTTAAAGTGGTAAATTTTCTTAGTTACCACATGAGTCCTCAAAATAGTAATAGTAGTTCTCAAAGTGGTAACATGAGTCCTTAAAATGGTAAATTTTCTTAGTTTACCATATGAGTCCTGAAAATAGTAATATTAGTGCTCAAAGTGATAACATGAGTCCTTAGAGGAGTAAAAATAGTTGATATATGAGAAATGTTAACATACCATAGCTTTACCCATGGAGACAATGTCTGAATTAATATTAGAGAAGTTGAATTCTCCATTAAAATCTTCTGATGAGAAATATCAGAAACTAATAACAGAATTATCTAGATGTCAAGATCATCTAGAAAAAGTACCAGATATAATCTCCCAATTAGAAAAATTTGAATACAAGCTAGATTATATTAAAGAACTTCCTAAAAGGGAAGAAGAACAGCCAAGTGTTGGCAGAAAAATCAGTGAACAACAAGAAATGCTAGATTCTATGAAAAATTTACTGAAGGATAAGAAAAAGCCTCCAGTTAAATCTAAGAAATCTAATTGATTTAAACCATTAGAAAAGTCTATGAAGAATCCTACTCCAAGCATGATTTTTCTAGAACCTTCTACTAGCCTGACAAGTATCAGGTATGAAAAATGAAAGCACTTGGTAGCAAGAGATGTCAAAATGATGAGCATATTTGGAAAAAAAGAAAGGAGTACAACTTATAAATGCTAAAGAATTTGAATACAATGAAATAGAACATGAGGTAAAAAAACTCCGCAATTCCAAAATTAGATTTCAAACAAATCTATAAAAGAGGAAAGTTTGAACTGATGGATAGCCATCATTTCAAATTATTGGAATTTACCACTCCATCTACAACAGGAGAAACAGATCTCTTAATGATCACTCCTCAAGAAGTTGCCAAAGCAAAGGCAAAAAATTATCAATTTATGCACATTGGAGCAGTTCAAGTGGGCAAAAAACTTCTTGCTTGAGAAGGCATAAACTGTTTAGTTTTATGTGTCTTACAGGACAATAGACTAACAGATTTTCAAGCTAGTATGTGGGGAACGCTTTAAGCATCTTTATGCAATCAAGTGGCTTATTTCAATTGTTTTTCAAATTTCTCAACAAGCTTGAAAGATGCTACTCACTGTCTCAGACTAAGAGTCAAGACAGATGGAATATCAATGAAAGAAAAGGGGTAAAGCTATGGTATGTTAACATTTCTCATACATCAACTATTTTTACCACTTTAAGGACTCATGTTACCACTTTGAGGACTAATATTACTATTTTGAGGACTCATATGGTAAACTAAGAAAATTTACCACTTTAAGGACTCATGTTACCACTATGAGGACTAATATTACTATTTTGAGGACTCATGTGGTAACTAAGAAAATTTACTACTTTAAGAACTCATGTTACCACTTTAAGGACTAATATTACTATTTTGAGGACTCATTTTACCACTTTTAAGGCAATTGTATGCATGTCATACGTTAACATATTGTAGAATTTTCTGAAAGAAAATATGCAAGAACTTGCAATAGTATACATAATATACTAAAAGCTGATGAGTACCACAGTAGAACCCAAAACAAGGATATCAAATATGCCAGGTCTTACTACTGAATTTCTCACCAGCCAGAAGAACCATTCACAACAAATTCACAAAGTTACATGGAATGAAGTAACTTTCCCTATTTAATGAAAATTATCTGGTCCAAAGAAACCACTAGAAAGTGGTAAAGCGGCAATTTATGAAAGTAGAAAGACTAGAGACATCAGTCTAAAATTTGATGATCACAGGAAAAGTGATGTCGGTCCTGAGAATATCAGAATAAACAGAAATTTCAGAAGATGCAACAGTACTAGAGAAGCAAGTACTATAGTGGCACTAAATTTGTTGTAGAGGAACCAACAGATCCTATTACTGAAGAAGAACCAGAAACTGATCCAAATAGACCAGTAAATATGCTTAGAGCAAAAAAGCTCTATGAACTCTATGATGAAGCAGAATCTTACAAAAATACTGAACGATTAGAACAACTAATCGAAGAAATGAAAATTTTCAAAATAGGAAAGGTAAGAAAAGTCATTTCTTATCAAGATATGGAAATGGAAGACGGAGAAAGCTCCAATTCCAAAACTTTCATCATCAGAGAAAAGGGAAAACTGAAACTCCCTGTACAGAAAGTCCCTACAGGCAAAAAAGAAGAAAGAAATTCTCAAAAATTTGTCCCAGAAGACAATATGCCTAGGGTGCCAATTCAATCACAAATTATGGTATATGGCAAAATCTAGATAAAGCTCTAGATAAAAGAAAAGCTATTGACCAATGGGTAGATGGCCTCATGATGGCTGCTGCTCTCATCCTCGGAAAATTTAAAGCACCAGATCTTCAAGTATAATTTGAGACTATCCTCACTGGAGTAGCCAAGAAATATTACTTGTCTTTCAAAGAAACTGCCAGAGGAAGAGATTGGTTGATGTAGAACACCTTGCAGAAGAACTCAAAGAACAGCTTGAGAAACGCATCGATAAACAATGTCGTAAGCAAGCATAAGTTTACTATAATTCTTACTTGCAGAAGAATTCAAAGAACAGCTTGAGAAACGCATAGATAAACAACGTCGTAAGCAAGCATAAGTTTACTATAATTCTTACTTGCAGAAGAATTCAAAGAACAGCTTGAGAAACGCATCGATAAACAACGTCGTAAGCAAGCATAAGTTTACTATAATTCTTACTTGCAGAAGAATTCAAAGAACAGCTTGAGAAACGCATCGATAAACAACGTCGTAAGCAAGCATAAGTTTACTATAATTCTTAGGTTTATTTTCCTTATCTTCATAGACTTAGCATACATTTACTATTTCAATAAGGACTTCCAATCTAGCAAGTTTGTTATTTCCTAGTTCTAAATTAAATAGGATTATGAGTTAAAGCCTATATAAAGCACCTTCTATGTTGTATTAGGCAATCAACGATTCAATAATAATTCAGTTTCTCAGATATATATCTCTTATTGTTCTATATTCAGTTTGACGCTTGTCTACCGTTTTCATCTATCAACCTTATAGCTTTCACTGTGTTAGTTGGCATCAGAGCATGGTTTCGCTTGTATTAATGGCAGACAACGAAGCGAGAGTTAATATCACAACACTCACCGACGTTGGTTGGGAGAATACTGCTATGAAACAAGATATTGGGAATTTTTGTCAACACACCAGCATGAATTTGGCAAATCTAACAAATCTTGTGGATCAATTGGCGAATAATGTTTAGCAGCTTACAGTGGCAGTGCGAGCCGGAGGAGTTTCCCGAGGCCAACGCTGTCAGCAAGAACGAAACTATGATTCTGAGGAAGAAGACGAAAGAGGCCCACCAAACAATCAACAACAAAATCAGCAAGAAGAAAATTATAGAATGAAAGCTGACATATCTTTCTTCTATGGAAACTTACAGATAGAAGAATTTCTTGATTGGCTTTCTGAAGTGGATAGGTTCTTCAGTTTAATGGATATTCCAGAAAACAAGCAAGTGAAGACAGTTGCTTGGAAGCTAAAAAGCACTGCTGCCTGTTGGTGGGATGATTTGCAGGAGTCACGAATTCGACAAGGAAAAGAGCCTGTCAGAACATGGCGGAAGATGAAAACCCTTCTCAGAGGACGTTTCTTACCTCGAGATTATGAGCAGACTTTGTTTGAGAAGTACTACGATTGTGCTTAGCAAAATCGATCTGTATTTGACTATAACCATGAGTTTATCTAACTTAGCGAGCGTAACAAATTGGAAGAAAGGGAAACTCAGAAAGTTGCAAGGTATCTACATGGTTTGAAGCCGGAAATCTGAGACAAGATAGGGTTGCAAGTGATATGGACTCTAGCAGAAGCCATGAAGCTAGCATTAAAAGCAAAAACCTTACTAGCAAAAACTAAAGTCAATCAACAGACTACCTATCATAAAAATTGGGCCAAGTCATCTACTTCAAAGGGGTTGCAAATTAAAAAACGGAAAATAATATAAACAATACCCCAACTATGACCCATTCTAAATTTTCATACCCAACATTTCAAAACTATCATATTGGTACCCCAAATAGCCAGCCCTACCCAACATTTGTACCTGTCGTCCATGACAGCGTTAAGTATCATGCCACGTGCTAATTTTAGATGGGTATTTTGGTCATTTCCTTATCTATCCCTTCCACCAAAGCAGAGTTGTAGATCCCATCTCCCTCCTCTGTCGCCTATTTGGTCTCTGATTCTCTCTCTTTCATTCGTTATCTTCTTCCTGTAGACTATTTAAAGCTCAGAAGCTCCGATCAAGCGGAGCAAGCTGGTCAGGACATTCCACAAGGTCACCAGCCTCCGAGCTGCAACCAAATCTGCTTCCAACAATGGCATTTGCAAGCTCAAGCCCAACGCCAAAGCCAAAGCCACCAAAGAGGAATACAATTTCAAAAAAATGAACGATCTCAAAGCCAAGAACAGAGCTTTCATGCAGGCTTTTACTGGCCAAGCTCTTCACTGGAATCAATTCCATTAAAGCAGCTTATGTGGAGCTCCAAATGTCACAAGACCCATAAATTGAAGCTTCACTAATGTACCCATCTCTCCCCTTAACATGTGCATGCGTCTTCATCTTGATCATCGAATCCTAACTAGATGGCTCCAGATTCTACCTAGCCTTTCCCTTCACAATTAAGAACCCCACTTCTTAATTGTAGGAATCCAATCACTAAAATCCTGCAAAATTAAAAGCAAAACAAGATTTCAACAACCCAAACCAACATCATTCATTCCCACACAATAATGAACCTAAGGTAAGCTATGTTTTCATCCAATTTTTGAATAAAAGATTTGGGAAAGAACTCATAACAATCCAACTGAAGAACCCACTTGGATTTGCACGTCCACAAGTCTAAAGGGAAGAAGAGCAGGACTCTAATTTCATCTACCACTCTACCAGATTTCTTTGACCAACAAAAAAATCAACCAGATTTCATGAATATGGTCACCGGGAAATCAAGCTACCCAGATCATTGTAGCAGCTGAAGGCCTTCGACGACTCCAAAGCTGGTGTCAAAGGCGTGCTGAGGTGATCGACCAAGTCTGGAGGGCCACAGAGAGCTATGGGTTCTTCCAAGTGGGAAACATGGGATGCCCAAGAGAGTGATGGATGAGATGATGGAGGGCGGCTTTTGGAGCTTCAACAGCTTCAAGGGTAGCAGCTTCAACAGGTTTAAGAGAAAACCTTCTCAATACGAAGGGACGGTTTTACCCATCCAAATATGCTATGTGGCATGATAGTTAACGCTGTCATGGACGGCAGGTACTAATGTTGGGTCGGGCTAGCTATTTTAGGTACTAATGTGATAGTTTTGAAAAGTTGGGTATGAAAATTTAGAATGGGCTATAGTTGGAGTACTATTTTTTTTTTTTTCCCTAATAAAGAACCTTTAAAGGAACAGCACATCAGAATAGAAAAAATTGGTGAAAACCGAGGAAAGGCTACTGTTCTGTTTCAAAAACAAGGGCAACCAAGCAGTTTCGGAGATTATGCCAAACCAAGGGGTGAAAAGTGTAATCGATGCGGTATTCCTGGTCATACTTCTGATAAATGTACTCAACAAAAAGGATTGCATTATGTGGAGGAATATGTAGATGATGAAGAGTTGAATGAAGTTGCAACTACTGAAATTTGAAGACCGAGATTTTGATGATATCCCACCGTTTCTAGTTTACCAACGACTTTTGTTAACAAAGTAAGGACCCAAAACTCAAAGGCATAACATATTTCGCTCTAAGTGTATCATTGGAGGCATGGCATGCAATCTAATCATTGACACTGGCAGTTGCGAAAATTTTGTGTCCATGAAAGTGGTTGACTGCTTTAAGCTTCCAACAACAAAGCATCTGACACCTTATTCCGTGGGTTGGATTGAAAAAGGGCCTGCAGAGCCTGTGACAGAAACTTGCAGAGTTCCTATAATTATAGGACCATACAAGGACGATGTCGTATGTGATGTTATAGACATGGATGGCTCACATATTTTACTTGGAAGACCGTGGCAGTATGATGTAAAAGTTGGATTTGATGGCTACAAAAATATCTACAGTTTTGTTTGGGATAAAAACAAAATTGTCTTGAAGCCTACTATAGCCCACGTGAGATAAATATGTTGAGAAATTGGAGGCAACAAACTTTCTCACTCTATCAAGGTCAGAACGTGAACTAGAAGTTGAAATTAAGGAAGCAGTAGCTTGTTGTCCAATTGTGATGAAAGATATCTTAACCACTGAATAAAAATTAAAGGAGACACAAATTCCAGAAAAGGTTCAGCCTATAATTTGTGCTTTCCAAAAGTTCGTGTCAGAAGACTTGCCAGATGAACTACCACTGATTACGTGCATTTTTATGTACGTAATCGCTACTTAAACACTAGAAATAAGTGAATACTCAAGTTAATTAATATATGATTAATCTATTTTTATTTATGTGTAAGAAATAGGCAGAATTGCGGAAATCAAGATAAAATGGTGTAAAATTGGAGTCCCGACAAAGAGACGAAATGGTCAATGCCGGTCATCGACAAAAGTGTGTTACCCAACATTATGACGGGTGCAAGGAATAATTACGGCTTATGGAAAAAAAAAGGTAAAGAAGAAGAAGTAAAAAGTGATTGTTTGATTAATTAATGATTAATTAAACAAGTTGCACGTTTAGCCTAGTTAATGGGCTAAATTAAACATTGTGGTCAATTAAGCAAAAATGGGAAGTTGGAAACCCACGTGCCAGAGCCAATACCACTTTCTCTTCTTTTCCTTTTTTTCCCCAGCCAGTCACACGCTAACACCTCACCATACCCTATCTATCATTCTCTCTTCTTTGCATCAGCGCCTCCATATATATTGCTAGACCATTCTATTCTCAGAAGATACGGACAGCGCCACTCAACACAAAAACAGGGCAGCCCCTTGGGCTGCTCTCCTCCTCTTCCCTTTTCCACATTTTTGTTAGTTTTATATTAACGAATCAAAGGATTTACTCACCCAAACCTTCAAGAATTCATGAAAGGCTTCTACCTCTACAAAAATCAAGACTTGAGTAATTGTGGGAGTTGTAATTCAAGACTAGTCATGCTAGCTTTTTAGCTATTTGTGATTATTCTTGTTTTCTCCTACACTTCTATACTCTTTTCCCTTTGAATTTTGTATCTTTGATGTTCATAATTATGGGTTGTGAGTAATTTTCTTGTTGGGGGTTACGGTTATGTGCCCTAGCTCAAATTTTGTGTAAAAGAAGTTTAATTTAATGTAATGATGCAATTTTCATATGATGGATGCTTATATCTATTTTTGTTGGGTTAAAATGTATGTCTAGGAGCCTAGTCAACTCTAGGGTGTGTATTTTGAGCATGTCTAGGACGGAGTTAGAAGCTTGACCCTCTCTAATTTCTAAGCTAGAAACCTTCAATTTCGTATTCGAGGGGTTATAAGTATGGTGATTTACACTCGTTGCGTGATTGCGCGGGCGGGTCGCTTAGTAGTCTAATTCCTCGATCTCTACGCCTCTTGATGTGAATTAGGACCCTTGAACCGAGTCTAATTTATGTCAAGTGAGTTCCTACAACCCTTGAACCGGAGTAGAAATACCATGAAAGGGAATTTCGGTCCTTGAGCCTTGAACCGCCTTGGATACGACTACCACCAAAGTAGGAGATTTGCATCTACATTATATTAGCTTCTAACACATAGAATTTGGGTGAAGGAACCTCCCTAACACCCGACATTCCCATTTATTTGGTTACACTTTTATTAATTTATTTGCATTTTTATTAATTGCTTTACATTTCATTACATTTTGTTAATCTAAAATCAACTCTCAAAATATTGAACTCCAACTCATTGTAAATATTCATCACTAGACTTTTAGTTTTGATTAGGCTTTGGTGAAAACCAAAGCCGAGCATTGCTAAGGCTTGGTGTCTTAGATTATCATTTTTGTTTGTTTTACTTTCTTTTATTTGCTTAGTGACTTTAGTTTCGACCATCTAAGGATTGTGGGTTAGCCACTAATCCTCGTGGTACGATAATTTTGAGATTAATACTTCCCTATTTTGACACGATTCGTACGCTTGCGAGAGTATATGCATCAAGTCAACCACCTATGAGAAACATTCAACATCGAATTGATTTAATTCCTGGAGCTAGCTTGCCCAATCTTCCTCACTACCGCATGAGTCCGAAAGAGAATGAAATCTTGAGGGAGAAAATTGAAGACTTACTAAGAAAAAGGTTTATTCGCGAAAGCATAAGTCCTTGTGTAGTGCCTGTATTATTGGTACCGAAGAAAGATGGCAGCTGGCATATGTGTGTTGATAGTCGAGCCATTAATAAAATGACCATCAGGTACAGATTTCCAATTCCGCGTTTAGAAGACATGCTCGATGTTCTGGGGGGGTCTAAGTTTTTCTCTAAAATTGATTTGCAGAATGGATACCACCAAATTTGAATTAGACCCGGAGATGAATGGAAGACAGCTGTCAAGAGCAAGGATGGTCTATATGAGTGGTTGGTGATGCCGTTTGGGCTTTGCAATGCCCCAAGTACTTTTATGCATCTTACGAATCAAGTGTTACGCCCATTTATTGGTACATTCGTGGTTGTCTACTTTGATGATATTCTCATATATAGTAGGTCCAAAGAAGAACACCTAGATCATCTAAGACAAGTCCTTGAAGTTTTACAAGAGAATCAATTATACATCAATTTGAAGAAGTGTACCTTCCTCACCAACAAGTTATTATTCTTAGGTTATGTTGTCAGCTCCGAAGGAATACATGTTGATGAAGACAAAGTCAAAGCAATTAGGGAATGGCCTACTCCAAAAACTGTTATCAACGATTTCTTCCAAATTTCAGTACCATTACGACACCTCTTACCGAGTGTTTAAAGAAAGGAAAATTTCAATGGGGCGAAGATCAAGAGAAAAGTTTTTCCTTGATCAAGCAAAAATTGTGCACTACTCCAATGTTGGCCTTACCAAATTTTGATAAAGTTTTTGAGGTAGAGTGTGATGCTTGTGGAGTAGGAGTTGGCGTTGTCTTATCTCAAGAACGGAAGCCGGTAGCATATTTCAGTGAAAAGCTCAGCGAAGCTCGACAAAAGTGGAGTACCAATGATCAAGAATTCTATGTCGTGGTTCGAGCATTGAAGCAATGGGAGCATTACTTCGTGAAATGAGAATTTTTTCTCTACACCGATCATCAAGCTTTGAAGTGCATTAATAGCCAAAAGAGTGTGAGTAAGAGGCATGTTCGTTGGGCTACTTTTCTACAAAAATTTCCTTTCGTGATTAAGCACAAGTCCGGGACCCTAAATCGTGTGGCCGATGCATTAAGTTGAAGAAGCCAATTACTGGTTACTTTGTCTCAAGAGGTTATAGGGTTTGAATTTTTGAAGGAGCTATATGAGGAGGATGATGATTTCAAAGAAATTTGGGGCCAGTGCATGAAACAAGAGCCATGCAGTGACTTTTTTGTGAATGAAGGATATCTTTTTAGAGGCAATAAATTATGTATCCCACAGTCATCACTAAGAGAGATGTTAGAACGTGATATGCATGGGGGAGGGCTAAGTGGTCATCTTGGAAGAGACAAGACAATTGCAAGCTTGGAAGAAAGGTATTACTAGCCCCAATTAAAGAAAGATGTTGGCAACATTATTCGAAAGTGCTATATTTTTCAAGCCTCTAAAGGGCAATCGCAAAACACCGGTCTTAGCATGGACTTCATTCTTGGGTTACCTCGAACATAACGTGGGGTCGACTTCGTCTTCGTGGTGGTTGATAGGTTTTCTAAAATGGCGCACTTCATCCCTTGTAGAAAGACCTCTGATGCTTCTCACATTGCCAAGTTGTTTTTCTGAGAAGTTGTTTGTTTGCATGGAGTACCTCATAGTATCACCTCCGATCAAGATACCAAGTTTCTAAGTCACTTTTGGATTACCTTATGGAAGATGTTTGGAACTTCTCTTAATCGTAGTAGCACCGCTCACCCACAAACCGATGGCCAAACCGAGGTTACGAATCGAACATTGGGAAATATGATTCGGAGTACTTGTGGAGATAAACCAAAGAAATGGGACTACGTCTTGCCACAAGTTGAGTTTGTCTACAACAATTCCGTACATCGATCAATTGAAAGGACTCCGTTTTCTGTGGTATATGTCTCTCCGCCAAAGCATGTTGTAGACTTAACAAATATTCCAAAAGACAAAGGCTTTAGTGTGGCAGCGGAATCTATGGCTAAGAAGTGCATGGAGTTCACAAAGAGGTCAAGAAGAAGCTAGAATCAAGCAATGCAAAATATAAGGCCCATGCAGATTCTCATAGACGGGAGAAAGTATTCAAAGAAGGAGATTAAGTTATGATCTACTTGCGCAGAGAAAGGTTTCCCCTTGGCGCTTATAACAATCTTCAACCCCGCAAGTATGGTCCATACAAAGTGCTACAAAAGATAAATGATAATGCCTATGTCATTGACTTGCCCAAATCCATGGAAATTTCAAAGACTTTCAATGTAAGTGATATCCATGAGTTGCGGGTCGATGACCACGCTTCTTATCCTGATGTAAACTCGAGGAAGAGTTCTTTTCAAGTGGGGGAGACTGATGTAGAACTCCTTGCAGAAGAATTCAAAGAACAGCTTGAGAAATGCATCGATAAACAACGTCGTAAGCAAGCATAAGTTTACTATAATTCTTATTTGCAGAAGAATTCGAAGAACAGCTTGAGAAACGCATCGATAAACAACATTGTAAGCAAGCATAAGTTTACTATAATTCTTAGGTTTATTTTCCTTATCTTCATAGACTTAGCATACATTTACTATTTCCATAAGGACTTCCAGTCCAGCAAGTTTGTTATTTCCTAGTTCTAAATTAAATAGGATTATGAGTTAGAGCCTATATAAGGCACCCTCTACATTGTATTAGGCAATCAACGATTCAATAACAATTCAGTTTCTCAGAGATTTATCTCTTATTGTTCGATATTCGGTTTAACGCTTGTCTACCATTTTCATCTATCAACCTTATAGCTTTCACTACATTACTGGTTAGAAGAAATAAAAAGTCTCTAAATCACCATATGATTTTGCAGTACTCCTATACGATCAATTCTGTATCTCTCAAACCTAAGTGAAAAGGCCAGAGAAGAGGCCAAATCAAACATTTATGCTCTCAAAATCTGTGACATGAGATGTTTTGAAGAGTATCTAATTGAATTCCAAGAATACTATATTGTACAATAGGAGAACCAGAAAACACTGATCTAGTAAACCTATTACACAGGAAACTTCCTGAACCTTAGTGAACAGCTGTGAGAGAAAGCATAGCTGAAAAACCAATTGAAAGATCTTCAGTTGGAGGAATTGCTGACAGAATCAGGCAATTACTAAAAGAAAAGTGCAAAGCAAATCTTAGAGCCAAATGGCTAAGAAACAGCTTAAAAGAGTTGAAAACTTCTGTTATTGAATACTGGACATGCCTACCAACTGAGGATGTCATAAATCCAAATTCCATAAGAAAAGAAAAGAAAAATATTATTCAAAACAATTCAGAAAAAGTGAAAACAAAAAAGACTGGAAGTTTAAGAAAAGCTCCAACTTCAAGAAACAGGATGGAGATCCAAAGAAGAAATTCTTCAAGAAAAATAAAAATCACCAAACCAACTATCAGAATAAACAACCAGGCAAGAAACCTTGCAAATGTTGGTTATGCAAAGCTGAAGGACATTATGCCAACGAATGTCCTGAAAAAAAAAAAAAATATCTACAAAAGCTCTATTTCAAAATTATGAGCCTATAGTAGATATAGCGAATATGAAAGGCTATGAAATAGCTTATTCTGATGATGAAGACGATGGTATGACTGTCTATTCTGCCTGGTCTGAAGAAGAATCCTCATCTGACTCGAAATTGATTCTGAAATAGAATATTTAGAATCTAGACAGATGAATGTTCTTAAAGTAAAAAACTGGGAAGAAAATAAGACAGAAGCAATAATGTCTTCATATCAGGTTAACCCTGGTACATTCATTTGTGACTACTGCCTATGTCATGAAAAGAATGGACTTCCGATATTTTGTGAAGAGTCAAAAAAGACTTACCATAAAGAATGCTTCATAGCTTAAGCAAGAAGAAAAATATAGAATTGCGCTATCAACCAATTAGTAGAACAAGAATATGAAGAATATTTCTGTGAACAAAAAGAGAAAAAAGTAGAAGTTTTGTTCCAAGAAATTACTAAATCTTCCTCAAAAATAAAGGACGAAAGATCGATGAAGATATAGAACTAATTGAACC
This sequence comes from Rosa lucieae, assembly GCA_024704745.1. NCBI lineage: Eukaryota > Viridiplantae > Streptophyta > Magnoliopsida > Rosales > Rosaceae > Rosa > Rosa lucieae. The sequence goes on from JANPXK010000820.1 coordinate 41,387, forward strand.
AGAAAACATTCCAGAAGAATGTAAACCATTTGTACCACAAGAACAAGCTCAAGATGAGCTTCAACAATTGAAAATCATCTCTACTAGTAGATACAGCAACTACATAGAGATTGAATTAAAATTCCCTGATCACAGAAAGTATCATCTACATGCATTTGTAGATAATGGATCAGGATTCACAGTTGCAAAAAGATTTGCAATTCCAGAAGAACTTTGGAAAGAAGATAATAAAAGAATAGTTACTGGTGTCCAGTTTGATGGAAGCCATTTAACCATGAAAAAGGTAGCTAGAGAAGTTCACATCACCATTGGTGGAGGAACATTTGTCATCAACACTCTTTGGCAATCAGAAGGCCAAAGGTCTGATTTCTTGTTGGGAAAATGATTTCCTTCTCCAACAGAGATTTGTTCAAGATGAAGAAGCTATGGGCTTCAGAAAAGGAGACAGAATGTTTTGAGTCGATAGACTTACCCAAGCAAAAAGTGTAGTAGGTCCAAACCTTACTACTCAATATCAGAGATCGCAACGAAATAGTGGTGATCATAAGCCCTATAAGCCCAGATTTGAACCTGTGCTTCAAATTAAGCAACAAAAAGAATTGCTTATCGAAGAAGAAGAAGAAGAAGCAGAAGAAGAAGAAGAAGAAACTAGTGAAGATGAAGAAGCTAGTTTCATCCATAAGCATAATCTCAAGCATTTCCAAAATAAGCTTGAATCTCAGAAACTCCCTACTCTTGATAAAATCAAGAAAATGCTCGAACAGAATATAGATGTCGACCCTCAGAAATTTTAGAAAAAAGACCCACTAGTCTGTGAATTATGATTACATGATATGAATGTTATATGTCATGTCAAAGTCATTCCTCAATTCAAAGAGGAGGATCAAAAGGAATTCAGAAAAGATATAGAAAATCTCCTGAACAAGAGATTAATGCGATCATCTACTAGCCCTCATCATGCTCCAGCTTTCTATGTGAGAAACCATGCAGAAAATGTTAGAGGAAAAGCTAGAATGGTGATTGACTACAGAGATATCAATAAAAAGACCGTTAAAGACGATTATCAAATAGCTCAAGCTAGAGTCTTGATCAATCAGCTCAAATGAGCAAAAGCCTTTTCAAAATTTCAAAGTCGGGTTTTTGGCAAGTCAAGATGCATCCAGATAGTGTTCCTCTCACTGCATTTGGAACACCACAGGGTCATTATGAATGGCTAGTAATGCCCTTTGGACTAAAACAAGCCCCTTTAATCTTCCAGAGAAAGATGGATGACATCTTCAAACGTGTTGCTAAATTCTGTGTCGTCTATATCGATGTCATTCTAGTCTTCTCCAAAAACAAAGAAGAACACATGAAACACCTTTACGAGGTTGTTAAGTTGATAATTCAGAATGTAATCATTCTAGGAGAAAAGCAAGTCTTTTTTTTTATCCTAGATAAAGTTGATTTTCTTGGTATAAATATCAAGAATGGAGTGATAAAACTCCAACGCCACATCCTTGAAAAAATCTGGAAATTCCCAGATAAAATTGTCGATGCTAAAAGTCTAGAAAGATTCTTAGGAGTCATCAGCTATGGAAGAGATTTCATTCCCAAAATCTCAAGATTAATAGCAATGTTATCCCCTAAAACAAGTTCTAAAAGAAAATGGAACTTCACAGAAAATGATGAAAAAATTGTGAAGCAGATAAAATCTCTCAACAAGAATCTCCCTCCCCTACAACAACCAGAAGAGAATGATGAAATCATACTCCAAACCGATGCTAGTGATAATTACTGGTCCAGTGTTGTTCTGGCAAAAACGTCTGGAACTAACATTGAAAAGATTTGTAAATTTTGTAGTGGCAACTTCAGCCCTGCAGAACAAAATTATCCTATAGGAGAAAAAGAAATCTTGGTTGTCAAGAAAACAATTTTAAATTCTCTAGCTTTTCTAGGAAAACCCTCTACTGTACGCACCGATTGTGCTAGAGTAAAGAATTTTAAAAATTTTAAACTTGATAAAGCTGCTGATAGAGAAAGATTAGCAAATTGGCAATTATTTCTTAACCAATATGATTATAATGTTGAATTAACTGCATGAAACAAGAACTATGTTCCAGATGCCCTAATAAGAGAAATGGCAATGTTCACCCGTAGAGAAGGCGATGAAGATTGCAACCCCAGAAACCGGAGAACATGAAAAGAACCCAAAAATGTTGAGGAACCCAAAGAAATATCCTCAAAAGATTTTTGCTAAATCCGAAAGGATTAGCCACAACTAATTAATCCCAGGGTAAAGGATTGGTTAGCCTGTCTCAAACGGCAGACTGTAAAGGCACATCAAGATCGTTTAAGGCTGTTGCTTTGCCAAAAAGCAAAATAATTCCATCTGGAGTTATAAATGTTTTCAATTATGAATTAAAAATTTTCGATGAACCTGTGTTCAGAACTGGCAGAAGATTACCGTATCACCAAAAAGCTATTTTAGATAACCTTTTATATGCTTTTCAGGAAAGACATAGTGGACTTATGTTCCCAGCTTTGTTTGCCCTACCTAAAGAACTTCAGGAAAATATCAGGCCACAGTTTGAAGAAGTTCATGAAAATATGACATAGCAGAGTGTTGTACATAATGAAAAAATTCAGTATCTTAAAGATCCTGAAAGTGCTAGAATCCCAATCTTAGCACTAAAAGAATCAGAATGGTTTCACTTTCATAATCTTATTGGAAGTCATAATTCCAACTCATGTCTGCCTCCAACCCTCTTCATTGTCCTTAGACCTTATGTTGGAAGATGTGTGGTCAATGTTTAGAGTGAACACCCCCAAGAACACAAGCTCTGGCTTGTTGAAAATGGTTTTGTCCACAATCTCTGGACCAAAACCAATGATGATCTCAAAGGACTGCCACCCATCATTGTCAATACGGTCAAGAATGTTAGAAAAAAATGACTACATTCTCATATTGAAGTTCATATCTACTCCACCAGAGTGGATTCAGAAGAAAAATGGCGAGGTTGACTATATTTCTCCATACCATTATATAAGAATCATTCAAGGGAAGTATCTTCACCCTGGATGTGTTGGATACAATGGTCAACTAAATTCTAGCATTCCCTGGATGAAGGCCATGTCTCTAAAATATATTAAGAAGATCATCAAAGAAGATACAGAAAATACATTCCTGGCAGCAGGAGAAAAAATTATTGTTACTGCATATGACCACAGTGACCTTTTTGTTTCCCTTAAGAGAAAGGAAATAGATTCCACATTAGCCTACTTTCAGTGGATTGTAAACATTGAAAATGACAACCACTATAAGATGTATGAAGATACCGACGTAGAAGAAAATGGAACCAAAGCTATGATGGAAAGCAACTCTTTTGTCCTTGGCCACAATTCTAAAACAGATGAGAACATGTGAAGCAATAGCTGTGGAAAGCACTGAAAGAAACTTTTGCTTTTATAAAGTAACTTCTGCTTTTCAAAAAGATGAAGGTGAAAAACATTTCACCTAAAGGAATCTGCTTTTCGTAAGACGACCTCAATAATTCGGAGCACTCACAAAAGCAGAAAATAATGGAGTTACCATGTACATTTTTATGTTTTGAATTCCAGTTTAAGTTCTACTCCCCATAAAAGAAGCCTTAGAGTCAGTTTGTAAGGCATCAGAAAATTGAGCAAAATAATTTTCTCTCAAAGAGTAAGAAACCCAAAGTAGTAGAAATAGCAGTGTGCTCTTCTCTTCCTGGAACCTCCAGTGTAGAGTGTGTTTTTATGCCAAGTAAGTACTTGTAAACTCAGCTATGAGTAACTGAACAGCTTTTAGCTGTTTACCAAGAGTGAGGCTCTGGGTTTTTAGCCTGTATTTATGTTTAAATAAATAAATTATGGTGTGTGCCCATTATATTGTCACAAAAAAATATTTGTTCTTTCTTATAAGTTAATCTTTCTATATAATGAGAAGACCTACAAACATTTTTAAATATCTTGCATATACCAGAATTCTTCATCTCTAAGATAGCAGTGATTCCGGTAACCGCTTAGACAAGAGGTCGTTAGGTGAATTTGTGGCATATTGAAGGCTAGTTCTTAGTTGGGAAGGTTCTTGTTCATCTGCATGACATATTTTAAATTTTAAAAAAATTTCAATAGTAGAACTTAACGGTGTTAACCTGATATATTAAAATGATGTTGAAATGCAAAGTTGGTACACAATTCTGATAGTTTCCAAAGTTCATATACCAAAGTGTAGAATCATCCATATTTCATACACCATTTGTGAAGATATCTCTCTTATTGATAATGTGGTAATACTGTAAAGAAAAACGCTACGTATTGACCCATATAAATGAGTCTCACATACATAATGCTAAATTCGCATGTGCCTGCTGATCCCTTATAAATATTGTAGGATTTGACAGAATATCAGAAAAAACATAAAGATCACCCTTTAATCTCTCTATACTCTGATCTAAGTTTTTTTTTTTTTAAGTCAAACCCTGAGGGCGAAATAAAATATTCATCACAAGCCAGAATAGGTCGTTACATACTATTCCGCTGCCATTTAAGGACACAAACAGACAAGAAGATAGTGGTACTACCCACACTGGTACTTCAATCTAAGTATGTGGCCACCACAACCATACCAAACATCAATATATCAAAATGAGTTTCTTCATTCAGCCTATTCAACATTTTTTTATATAAATTAAATAGAGAATTAGGCTATATTAGTTCCTCTACAACAACCAATTTGGGGTGACTAGCACCCACCCACAATCTCGAAAGAAATTGGGCCATCGTAACCGAAAACCCACCGCCCGTCCCTTTATTTTATTTTCTTAATAAAAGAAAACAAATCACAAGAAGAGAAAGGGGGACAACAACCAAAATTTCTATGAGAACAAAATGAAATAAAGTACTCAAAGTGAGCATTGATCTAAAATAGTTACAAATTGATGAATAGAGCAACCATGCAGTAGGAACCACGTTTGCATGAAATCTATCAAGCACATCAGAATGAGCTAATACGGAAATTCGGTAAACCTTGCATATTGTGAAGAAAGGCAGCTGAAGCACAAGGAGGGCAAGAGTCCCACTAATAATGCCCCTCATGTTCCACCCCATAGTTAGCTAAGCAGTCAGCCACTTGATTCCTATCTCAATAAATATGTGAAAAACGAATCTGCATAGAGGAGAGAATGGTACAATAATCGACCCAATCAATACTTAGACGCCAAGAGACTGCGCAATTTTAATTGGCAAGAAAGTGAATTACTACCGCTGAATCACACTCAATCCAGAGAGAAGTCCATCATTTTCTTGATGCTATTGAAACTGCATGAGTAATGGCTTGAAGCTCTAGTTCTAGGGCAGTAGCAATACCCATGGAACCAGCAAAACAACCCATATAATTGCCCAAGTGATCACGAAAAATACCTCCATAGCCCGCGAGGCCTGGCGTCCCATGAGCAACACCATCTGTATTAACCTTTAATTGAAAAGCACAAGGAGCATGCCAATTTACCTCACGAATTTGATGTGTTCTTGAGACTCTACCGTTGGTTCCAAGAGCACTAAAAATACATATTTCATCTACTGAGTTACGCATAATTCTAAAACCCCAATAATCAACCTCTTGAATTTGCTGCTTGATAGAGTGAATCAAATAATCAGCAGTTAAGCACCGTTCATCAAAACGAATAGAATTTCTAGCATCCCAAAGAGAGTAGAAGCTAGCTCCCATCATTCTCCTCTATATATATAGCCCACATCCAACCCAACTACATCCCAACAAGCCTGAAAAAAATGACCAGTATAACCATCCAAACCTGGGGCACTATCAGCATTCATGGAAAATACAATATTTTTAACATCTTCAACAGAAGGAATAGCAAGTAAAGAGCCATTTTCTGAATCTGAAACCATTGAAGGAATAATATTTTCAACCAAACCTGTATCATCAATATTTCCATCATTTGAAAAGGAACTTGTGAAATGCTGAACGACATGATCACTCAAAATATTAACATCATCCACCAAGTCATTCCTAATGCGAAGATAAGTGATAGAGGAGCGTGAACTTCAAATTTTCGCCAAAGTATGGAAATAGCCAGTATTTCTGTCACCTTCCCTAACCCATCTGACCCTAGCCTTCTCCGCCTATAATTTTTCCTGAACCAATAAAGCATTTGACAAACCATTCTGGGCTGAAAACTCCTCGACATGATGTGCTTTAGTAAACCCATCAAGAGATATGGCTAGCTGAATTTTTTCAAGGGCAGCACGTGCACTATCCACAGCAGTATGAACATTACCGAAGACATTAACATTCCACTCCTTCATAATAGGTTTTAAAAGCTTAAGCTTCTTTTGTAGAATAAACATAGGACAACCACATACCTCAAAGGATTGCCATGCTACTTGAACAATTTTAAGAAAATCTGAGTGCCCCAACCAAATCTCCTGAAAACGGAATGGAATTGGGCCTTGTGCAATATATTTGGTGAATGAAATTAAGAAAGGATTATGATCAGAAAGAGTGCCAAACCAAAGTGGAACAACTAGTCATCAGCCAATAGTCTAACCATGGAATAGAACAAAAGCACATGTCCAACAACATTTCAATATATGAGCCAACTCCTTAACCGTTTGTTCATGTAAACAGTGAAGTTTCAAATGACACACATCCACCATTAGCTGAAAGTCATCACAGGAAAAACGAGTAGGCAGCCTACCACCCGTCTTTTCATGGGCTCCTAAAATTGCATTGAAATCACCAACTAACAGCAAAGGACCCGAGAAGCTTGTATTAATTTGTTCAATTGCGGACCATAAAGGACGACGTGCCACACTAGTTGTTGCTACATAGGCAAATACCAGACCACGAACAATACCACCAACAAAAAGCTGCACAAACAGATGTTGACTAGAAGAAGATATCATAGTAGGAGATGAAATGTATGTTGAATGAAAAACCCAAATATCAGGAAATAACCGACCTCGATCATTAACACCTACCAATTGCATACCAATTGGTCTCCAAAAAGAATAAGGAATATACTTCAAAGATGTCATTGGTTCCGAAAAACAAAGGAAATCAAGGGAGTGCTTTCTAATTAAAATACGAAGAGCAGTTCTTATAGGAGCATTAGCTAATCCCTGAATATTCCAAAAAAATAATCTTCATAAATTAAGCTTTTGAGGATGACCCCTATTTCTTGCGGGGTAACAATCCACAGTGCCTTATTCTGGCTGTTTTTCCTCTCTTTGCTTTTTTCGGGGTCTCTTTTTCTGCCCTTTAGAAAGAACAAGGGTCATATTCTTAAGGCTTGTATCATCCCCCATCATAGAATTCACTACCTGCATTTCAAGTTGTCCTCTAGAACATCAATACCTGTTGTGCATTGGTCTTCCTCAATTAAGTCATGCCAGCTTGTTTTCCCTTTTGTGATCAATTCATCTGCTGCATTTTCCAGAGAAAAAATGCTTTTCAAGAATGTGTTCAATCGTTCCCGAGGAGCTCGAGTCATCCTCCCTTGCATTAGCAACTTCAATATTTGCTTCCAATGGCTCCTCTATTACTCGCTGGGCAATAGTCTCCATTTCATCCAAAGCTGCCTCTTCGATCACGGTTTGTGCAAATTGAGCAAGTTCTGCCAATTCCCTTCCAGAGGATTGGACCCTAGGAGAGTCATCATCAACTGTCATAGTTCGTGTGCTTTGGACCAAACCATGCCCAAGAGCAAATCCATTAGTTGGAGCAGCATGTTGATCCTTGGTAAGAATTTCATTTGTCATGTTTGGTGGAGAAGCATGGACAATCTGCATATCATGCCTAACATCAGAAGTGACCACGTTACGCTTTACCCTGTACTCCTGACGAACTACAGTAGTCAAAGGCTTAGAAGTCTTCTCACGCTATTTCTTGGTCCTTTGCTCCTTGTCGTTTAGCTGCTTACAACGATCAGTAGTATGGCCAACTAAACCACAATGGGTGCACAAATTTTCATAGACCACTTTAATGGGAAAACAATGATTTTCACGCTCTATCATCAACGAAGATGGTAAATCCCTAGTAAGATCCATATCTACTAAAACTCTGGCATAATAGCCAAACTCACGCTCCTTAATTTGTTGCCCGCTCTAATTGCAATGGAGATTGCTCATGGTCTTGGCTCAAACCATAGAATCTGATCCAAAGTTGAGCATGGGTCTGTAGGAGAACATCTCCCAGCACAAAATTTGGCTTCCATTGAGCCAATCTGAAAATAACAGTAGCAAGGGTGCATGTACCCCCTCCCCAAACTCTTTGCATATCATCCTCTGTAGCAAAGTGAATGTCAAAGTATCCTTTCCCCAATGGAACAAGATGCCATAGAGCTGAGGGATTCCACAGAGTGTTAAGCATACCCTTGAGATCGGCGGTCTTCAAAGGTGCAGAGCCTTTACTGAGTGGTAGATGACCAAGAAGGTTGGTTTTGAAAATTTTCAATTACTCATGATAAAGAGCCTCATTGATCTTAATGTATGTTTTATCTCCGCGAACAATCGGTGCAGGTAATTGGCGTAGAGATACTGATGATTCAATTGAATATGAAACAATTAATGTGAAAGTTTTCACCTTAGGCGGAGGAGTAGTTGAGACGAAATCTAGGCCTAGCATTTAGACCCGTAACCCGCAAAACTGCACGATACCCGCACGCTAAAAGCCCACATGAACCCGCGTTATTGATAATCCGGGCTGAAAAAAGCTCCCACGTCAAAAACCCGCAAATAAACGGGTCGGGCCGTGCTAAACCCGTTATTACTCGTTAACTAAAACTCATTCTTATTTTCCTCTCTTTTGGCAACCAAGAGCAACCACCATCTCTCTTTTATTTGAGCAGCCTCCAAACCCAAAACCAGCTTCGAGATCAAAGGAGAGAATATAGAGTATCCAGAGTCAAATTCATTTATTTACTGCTCATTTCCTTATTGCAGTGACATAAAATCTAACACCTAGCAATCAATTATATGATCTAGGGAATTCAATTCTACGGATATTTACTATGTAAGGGAAGAATGGAAGATCAAACACTACAAACAGCAGCTGAGATTTCTATCACTACTATCTACAATTTATGAGCGAGGGAGAAGCAAATCCTGCTCGATCCCTGCCTCCATCAGGCCTCAACACGAACAAAAGTGTTAAGTAATGGTAGGATTAAGACTGATCTTAAATTCTAACAACAGTTAAGAACCAAGGAGCAGATTGACGAAAATGGTCAGAAATCGGAACAGGCAGAGCTCTGCTGCCATTGCCTTTCCCTTGCTTGGCAAAAATTTGAAATGAATGTACAGGAGATGAAGAATGTTGGCGGTACTCTTTAAGCTCAAATTTGATAGTAAAAGTTGCTTGTGGGTTTCTTTGGCTACTTGATATCCCTGTTGGATTCGATCTTTTATGAAATGAATACATAGTTGAACTGACAATAACTTGTTCCATTACACTTGTACCCAGCATATAACGTTTTGAACAAATGTATAAAATGTGTCAACTTTAATTATATCTACTAGCTTAGCTCAACCAACATATGTATCTATTAATTGATTTGAATATATTTCTCTAACAATTTATCAAAGAATGAATCGAAAATTACATAAGTCTTAACGGATTTTAATAGATTTGGGAAAAAAAAAATTATATACATAAGTCTTTGCTTAAAAAAAAAAAAAAAAAAAAAAAAAAAAAAAAAAAAAAACTGTTTACTATTTTTAACGGGTTCCAACGGATAACCCGTGAAACCCGATAATAAGTTAATGAGTTTTTACCGGGTCGGCCCGTTAAAAACCAACAATGTACCCGCACGTTGCCAGGCCTAAACCCCATGAACGCCTATGGGCAGATGGCTTTCCTTTGAGCACCAGAACTGGACTCCAACATGGCGTAGCTGCCGCTAAGGCATAGCTTTAGGTTGAATTCTGTTTCTATTCAATTTTGATCTAAGGCGCGTGGCTTTCTCCTATGTTGAATAGATCAATTAGAGGAGATTGGCATGGTGGAACTGGGCACAAATCAAGATCAAGCCATCATTGTCACTCGCAGGAGCGGCTTTATGGCAACCTCAACAATGATTCCATCTTTTTCTTGTGCCCCTTAACCCATTCAGCTTATTCAGTAGAGCCTCTCGTAGGGCAGCATTCATCACACTAGTTGTTAATTTTTTTTTTCCGTTAGGGGATCAATAATTTCTATGCGATAGGGGATGATTTCTTTCTCACATAAAACGTTTTCTTTCCCGTAAAAGAAATATGAGTCTTCAACTTGGAGCTTGAAGCATCTTTGAATATAAGAATACCACTTAACAAATGATTCCTCCTCTTCTTCCCGGCTGAAGATTCAGCCGAGTCTAAAGTAACAATCGTTGGGACAACCTCATTAGCTAATATCCCCAGGACCGACGTTGAGATTCTAAAGGCATGAGGCAAAGAATTAAAAAGGGTTAAATACTGTTTACTCCTCGTACTTTTGCTCGAAAAACACTTCAGTCCCTCGCTTTTTAATTTCACACGTTTACTCCCTGTACTCTCAAATTTTGGACCAATAGGTCCTTCCGTCTAATTTTGACGTTAAATCAAGGGCAAAAATGTCTTTTTCCTCTCTTCTCTCTCTCCATAAACAAATTCCCTTTTTTTTTTTTGGGTCTGATCCCACTCCAAGTGCTCCTACCTCTTCTCCCTCCACTGCATCACCTAAGCTGGCGTCTCGCCCAACATCATCACCCACAACCTCATCTTCCAGACCTATCTGGACTACCGGAAACCCGATACTGTTATGGAGCATTACAAGTAACTCATCAACGACGGGCCGTTTAATCCTTCTCCGACGACGTACCGGATTTTTTTTTCAAAGTGCAAGGTGGAGAGGGCGGTGGAGCTGAAAGAGGAGATGGTTGATGTAGATACCTCTACTAGTGACACTAGTTTGCTATCTCACCAAGCATAAGTAACACCCTCTTTGGGACACCCACAAGCCATGGTGAGGCCCAACCGCTACTTGCATCTTGTAGCCCTATGTTCAAGCTACGCTACGGTATCAGGAAGTCGCAAATCCGTCGCCGGGAAGCCACCTTTCTAGGCTTGCCAAGTTGCCCTCACAAATAGGTTTTCTAGACTAGAATAGTGATTTTAGTCATCCCACATCTAAGAAAATGTAAAGGAGAAGCATTCCTTCACCTATAAAAGGAATGCCTCCTCCCACTTAAACACAATCCAATCCCATTACATCTTTTGTAATCCCCTTGGGCCGCAAGGCTCAACACACTAGTGTAGCATTCAAGTGGACGTAGTTTCCCGCTAAGGCGGGAGATGAACCACTATACATCTTGTGTCACTCTCTCTCTCTCTCTCTCTCTCTCTCTCTCTCTCTCTAAAGCTAACTAGAGATCCCACGGATCACTAACGTTAACAGCTGATGTGAAGGGTTTCGAGCCGGACCCGGTTGTCTTCGTCGTCGTCTCGCTCTCCTTGTTGTGAGATTCAGAGGGTTTCACCGAACCGCATCTACACCTTCATTCTCCACCTAAACGAGAAATCGCTCTCTTCTCTGCTCGATTCTTGCTTGACAGCAGAGCTTCAAGGCCAAGAACATGTATGCCAATCTTTCCCATTCCAAGCCCAACCCCAAGTGAGTCCGATCTGCATGTGTGTTCGATTTGAGTGGTCAAGTTTTGATCTTGGTTAGAAGTTAGGCGTTTTGATCAATTTTTGTTCATTGATTTTGGAAGTGTGATTTGAAGTTTTTCTGATGGCCGATGTCGAAGAGAGTACAGGAAGCTGAGATTGAGAAGAGTATGGACTAAGGTTTTGCAGGTCTCCATTGGAGAAGAGGGAGATTTTCATTTCGGATATGGTTTTGGGCGGCGGAGCAGTGGTGTTGGTGATGGCGGTGGGGATTGGGGTATGGAGTTGTTTGGCCTTGAATTGGGATTTGATGGTACTGGGTTTTTGCGGGGTTTGGATGGAGCTCATGGATTGTTGATTATTAGGGCATGGAGCTCCATCTCCTCTCGGGTTTTTGTCAATGGGAGAGAGAAGCATTTGACAAAGGGTTTTTATTTATTTGAAGGAGGAGGGGAAGGTTGCTAAGGAGATCGATGGAGGTGTTGTGTTGATCGCTGAGGTTTCTGCAGGGGAGAGGGAAGAAGAGATAAACCGGAAAAAGAAAAAAAGAAAAAAAAAAATTTTAAAAAAAAAATTAAAAATGTGAGGGTATAATGGACATTTTCCTGTAGAATGACTGCCACATCAGCAAGTTAACAGAAAGTTTGGATGGAGACTAACGGAATGGACCTATTGGTCCAAAATTTGAGAGTACAGGGAGTAAACGTGTGAAATTAAAAAACGAGGGACTGAAGTGTTTTTCGAACAAAAGTACGAGGAGTAAATAGTATTTAACCCAATTAAAAATTAGGGAGGGATCTTTTTTGGTCATTTTAAGGGATCTTTTGTGGGACTTACTTTTCGATCACATATTTTTATCTCGGCCTTATATCACTTATGTTGGCTATATCAATTGAATAAATATCAATTATTACAAATAACCAATAACTCGCAGATCATAGCTGCCCAATCATTTTTACCATGTTATGCTTCCACTCAGGTTATGGACTATCACTACTCTCTAGTCTCTATTAAGGTCCAAATACCAGGACCGTTGGCTGCAATGGCACTATGTGTTTAACTGACTGTGTGACCTGTAATGTTTCCGCTACCGAAGACCCAAATGAATGGGTTAGCTAGACAAGCAGAGCTTTTAGTTTCACGAACCGAATGCTTTAATTTATGGACGTTTTTCATTAGGGGTAGAAGAACATACATGAAACCCCATTACAGAAACTCCTATGATTACACAGACTTGCTTCAACATTGCAGGAACACCAAATCAATCAAGAAACTCCACGCCCAGATCATCATCGGAGGCTTACACCAAAACCCATATGTGGCTTCAAAGCTAGTAGGCAAGTACGTGGAGTGTGGTGACTCAAGTACGGGAGATGCACGGAAGGTGTTCGATGAATTGACTGAGAGAGATGTGTTTGTATGGAACATGGTCATTCAGGGTTATGCAAATGTTGGTCCTTTTGCTGAAGCCCTTAAAATGTGTAATAGAATGAGGCTGAGTGGGTTATCCCCAAATCGGTATACTTACCCTTTTGTGCTTAAGGCTTGTGGAGCAATGAGAGATGGAAAGCAGGGTCAGGTTGTTCATGGGCAGATTGTGAAATCTGGGCTTGACTTGCAGTTGTTTGTGGGGAATGCTCTTGTGGCATTGTATTCTAAGTGTGAGGAAGTTGAGGTATCGAGAAGAGTGTTCGATGAATTGCCTCTGAAAGATCTTGTTAGTTGGAATTCCATGATTTCGGGGTATGCCACGAATGGATACCCGAATGAGGCTGTTGAAATTTTTCGTGCAATGATACAAGGTCCTACTACATGCTTGCCTGACCATGCCACTCTGGTTTGCGTGCTTCCGGCTTGTATTGAAGCATCTGCTATTGAAGTTGGGTTTTGGATTCATTCTTACATTGTGAAGACGAGTATAAAAGTTGACTCTGCTTTGGGCAGTGCTCTCGTTTCAATGTATGCAAACTGTGGTCGCGTAAGAGTTTCCAGAGTTATCTTTGATCGAGTAAGTGATAAGAATGTGGTGCTGTGGAGCGCCATGATGAGGTGTTATGGAATGCATGGGCACACAGACGAGGTGCTCCAGATGTTTTTGCAGTTTGAGGAGTCCGGTTTATACCCAGATGCTGTTGTGGTTTTGTGTTTATTGTCCACTTGTAGTCACGCAGGGATGGTTTCAAAAGGCTTGGAAATTTTTGAAAAAATGGAAGATTACGGAGTGGAGAAAAACGAGAAGCATTATGCTTGCATTGTAGACCTTCTGGGAAGAGCTGGGTTAATTGACCGGGCAGTCAAGTTTATTGAAAGCATGCCCATACAGGCAGGGAAAGATGTATACGGTGCACTACTTGGAGCTTGTAGGATACATAATAACATAGAACTTGCTGAAGAAACTGCAGAGAAATTGTTTGTTTTGGATCCTGGAAATGCTGGGAGGTATATTCTTCTGGCCAGCATGTATGAAGATGCAGGGCGATGGGAAGATGCAGCTAGAGTGAGGAGGCTAATCAGAGAGAAGAACATCAAGAAGCCAACTGGACGTAGTTCGATTGAGGTGGATTGCATCTATCACACATTTGGAGCTGATGATGAGTCTCACCCATATACAGACCAGATATTTGACACATTGGAGAGAATGGATAGGATAATGGAAGAAGCCATAGTAATGGTTTAGTGATTACTCTGCCTCAGAAGAGGCACTGGATACTTTAGCTGTAGAGCCATGTATAACAAGTATGTACCCTGAAATTTCAAATTAACTTCATTCTTTCTGCAAATTGAAAAAGGAATTGTAACTGGATCAGACGTACTTTAGAATTCAAAAGAATGAAAGAAAAGAAAGGCATTAGAATGTACTTCTAGCTAGTTTTGCTGTATGTGGGTCTGTCTTTTGTAGTTGATTTGCTGTTTTTCTGTTGTTTTTCTGTGTAGCTGATAACTCTTACAGCCCGAGTGTTGTCTGTACCATTATACATTGTTCTTTGGTAGGTGAGTACTGGGAAAATTAAAACCAACTTTGGCGGGTTATTCTTTGGTGATTCTCTTAGTTATGCAAGTGTAACAGCTTTTGCTACTCAAACCCTGCAAATTTTTTTCTTTAACACCTCCTAAATCCAAAAGAGTCCTGGCTAATGTTGAGAAACGTAATTCTCATAAATAGTTATAAGGAGCTTGGTTAACTCCCACTCTGTTTTCTAAAATTAATTGTGTTTTTGGCATGAATATTAGACGACGAGAATATAAACTGGATGTGATTAACAGGTCACTGAGTCTTGTTCCTTGAGCTGGATTTTGATAAAAGCTAGCAGAAAAGCAGAAGTTAGAATTCTAGTGATTTAAAGAAACCAAATATATACTTGTATACATAACAGGGATGGAAGTAGAAGCAGAACTTTGGGCTAGAAAACAGGAGTTTACAATCTGGCACAAATAGATATCTGGGAGTCTGAACAACTCCAGAGAACAGATATACACAACTTGATGAACGTATAACTCCATTTGTGCAGTTATCCAGAGTAAACCCTGAGACGGCTGCGGATTGGCTGGCGGCATATGTGACAGTTGGATAATCTTGCTCCACAGTCTCTGCAGGCCTGCAATGAAATGATTGTTAGTGTCATGTAGAGAGCACAAGGAAGGAACAGACGCAATAGTTACTGCTAATGCAGCTCACCATGTGTCCACAGCCAAACGCCAGGTCCTTTGCATTAGTCAGGCAGATCGGGCAGACCTGCATTGAAACCGAAAAAAATAAATGAGTAATCTCAAGCAAGATGTGTAGGAAAAGTCTACCAAGTCTACACAAATGTGATATGATTCAAAATTTCATCTTTGCTAGCATATTAGAAACTGCTTCAAACTTTAATTTTTTGATGTTTGTTACCACCAATTTACTTCAATATCAGGTATCATACTTCAGAAAGTAGTTACAACGATGCAGGAAAGCATACCAATTCATCGCGGTCATTCCCTACGGGTGCTGAGATTGCTGCACTTGGTTCATGAGTCGGAGGTGGACGATGAACGTATGGAACTGGTGGAGGGCGTGGAACTGTTCTCTTCCCTTTCCCTGTTTTACGTCTTTTTTACAGGTACAATAAGACATATATTAAAACCATGCAACTGACTAATTCAATCAAAGTGATTTATCAATATAAACCATTCTTGGTTCTCTAAATCTGTTTGCATTGACTAGCAGAAATTTTTCTTTGAGAATGACTGGAAATTGAGTTTGCAGCCAATGCTAGCCGATTAAAAGGTAGGAATACATGATGATCTACTCAAAAGAAGATGAAGAAAAATGAAGTTTTTGATAAACCATACCCAACCAAGAATACCAAATTCCATAGTTGCCTTAACTGGAGTGGGATTTCCATGAGGGCAGCAACAGCAAAAGCAACCTTTTTCTCAGAGGCAGATGCTTGTTTAGCCATAATCTCCGTAAAATTAACAAACTACCAACAGAAAGAAACTAGTTAGAGATTTCAGGTATTCTGAATAACTCTCCATTTGAAGTCTATATCTCAGTGTTATAGCTAAAATACCTGAAAATTATCAAATTCTCGTGTAGGGAGCTTCTCATCAAATTGTCTCATGTCTTCCTGGGGACCATTGCCGACTCCAATAAGGATAATGGAAAGTGGATAGGAACTAATCATGTAAGTTGTTAAAGTATAAGCTAGATTCTGCTTAATATGCCTGCAAGTATTTACTGATAAACTGACATATCTACTGCCTTAAAAAATTCCGCTTAAACTTTTGACAATGAAGACATGATTAAACATAGGAAATGCTACCCAACTAGTAGCCGAGAACACCATACAAATTAATAAATTAGTTAGACAGAGAGCAAGATTTTCCAGCCTACCAAAGTATAAAAATCATGGCTGAAAAATTTAAGGGCCATTTGAATCCTAAGAAAAAATATTTTCCAGGTTCTACCTTGCATCTGCAATTGCTTTGATTGTCTTCTCCTCTTGTGGACTCAATTCCTTGTCGTTGGTATTGATGCTCCTTGTAACCTTTACAATTGTGGAAACTGTGTTAGTACAGATTGTTCACACACATACGCATATGCATACCATTAGAGAAGAGGACTCTAGATTTAAACCTGGCCATCTGCAATGATAACTAACACATGGTATTGACCTGCACTTTTCTCAACAATGTCCATTGCAGCCTCAATTACAGGTCCATAAGAAGTTGGCCCTTAAATACAACATATATCACTAAAGCTGTGATTCTTATGATAAGCAACAGAACATATAGGCATATGATTAGAAGATGTCCAAGTTACGCAAATACCTTTAATTTCAGACTATAAACAAAAGAACAAAAACTTTAGATTACACCAACCTGATAATCGTAAAGTAGGAGCTATTCTTTTGTAGCAGGTCAAGACTTCTTCGAAACCATGACAGGGTGAATGATCAGTGTGAAAGCTGAACACCTCTTGATCATGAGTGGTAGCTAACAAAAGGGATATGAGGGTGAATGTGAAGTCAGTCCAGTGATCAAAATCCGAAATGAAAGAAAGAAAATATGTAGTTCAAGAATTTGTTTCAAATTTTGGAGGGAGCAAGCGCTAACCATCACCAAAGCCAAAACAAGGAATTAAGTTGTCTTCATCAAAGGGAGACAAAGTTTTTCCGATTATAGAGATAGCTTTTTCGTACGGATTAGGTGGTACATCGCCAATGGCATGTAGGCTTCGATTGTTGAATGACTTCATGCCTTCAGTTCATACAAATTGAAAGTTATGTGATCAGGTGGAATCAGGTATAAGTAGTAATTGTGCGGTTTATGATGCTGAATCAGAGTCCGGTAACATAACATATAGGTTCACAAACCTGTCCATTCATTGCTTTTAGTGAAGTCTATTCCAACAATGAGATTAGAAGACTCTAGTCCTTCTTTTCTCAATGCATCTGTAACCTGCAAACGAAGCAAGTCGATTACAACTTGCACTTTTTATACCACTTGAGCAGCAATGAGCTTCTACATTGCTGGAGATCATGTTCCATGTTGTTCCAAAGGGTTTCATGCCTACGAAAATGCTATGGCAATTCTAGTTGGATGGTTTGCATTCTGTACCAATCCAGAATTGCAGAGAACAGAACTTTTGAACATGGGTGAATTCTACAGAACAAGATCTGCAGTAAAGAATCACTCTTTACTGTGTTTGTAACCTTTTACCAAGTCCAAAACAAAAACATGCGAGTAATGAATGCGACTAGATGCTGACTATGAATAGCCTAAAACTTCTCGTGTTTCACTTGAGTACTTTACCTCACCATCTTCTTTTAACCGTCATTATCACCAGGCCCATCAGTGAAAGTGGGATCTGTATAGATAAGCAATAACCCCACTACGTTTCTCAGCCTGATCTGTGTGCCTTGCCCACTGGCTACACTAAGGTAAAGCTTTAATAATGGCTGAAAATAAGATTCCTGATACTTTATTCTCCAGACGCATCCTTTCTTTTAAAGAAGACGCCACCAATATCCAGTAACGTGATACCATGCTCCACCACCATATTACGTAGGCACAGACTATGCCCGTTAATGATCCAACCCGTTGACCTACAAAACCCACGGTTGTTGGACCTAGTTTGTTAGCGGAATTTGAACTTGAGACCTCATGATATCGTATGGTTAGCGGGATTTGAACTTGAGACCTCATGATATCATGTTAGCGGGACTCATGATATGAGAATCGGAATTGGAAGCTAGCTTAACCTCGATCTCCAACATGTTTGGACACAGTTAAAACGACTTGAAGTCAACACTTGGATGCATGACTAACTACATATGTACTGACCACACATTATTATCCACAATGAATGGCATATTCCAATCCAAGAGAGCCCCTAGCTACAAGTCAAGTAGTGCGTGCATCTTGTGTTGTTAAGTGATTAGAGCAAGTAGATCATTTTTATATCAACAACTAAAACAAACAGTCAAGACTCGTGACATAAAAGATGGCACATTATTAGGAGTGGCTCAATAATGATATCACGTCGTTTCTGTTAATCTACCTATTGTTTGGATCTTAGTCATTTTGAATTGCCTGGAGATATGGGGTCCAACTCCAACAACCATGTGTACTAGGGTTAAAGAAAACATTCAATCATAGCCTGAGATTACAAAAAAAATAGATTCAAATTCATGTTTTTGTGAGACTATAATCATAAACGACGTAGTTCTAAAAAATAAGCACATCATCAATGACAAAAGAATTAGTGAAAGTATCATTCCAATAGAATAACCGGAAAGACAAAACTATAAAGTCAATAAACGAAACCACTTTTCTTTTTTTTCGGCAAGACAATTAAAATTAAACTTGAAACTTAGAAGACTAAAAGCTAAAGTGAATAAAATTGCCGCTGGCAAACATACTTTGAATTTTGAACATTTAGTTTGGGTTGAGATTTCGTACATGAAAATTCCTACACCAATATGAAGAAAAATATCATTGGACTAATTGCTATGAGATGGCAAGTCAAGGCACTACCGCAGGAGGTCAAGCCACTACCGCAGGAGGCGTTGCTAATACTTTCAAAAAAAAGACTTTTGAAAAGTTATTGAAAGAGAAAATAAGAAGTCTTAATTTTTTCTAATTTGATTTTTCACTAAAACAAAAAAGTTATTGTATATATAATTAATAATTAGGGCGGGATCGTAGCCTCAAAATAGTATTTTATCAAAAACAAAACCACAGGATAGTTAAACAAGAGAAACACAATCAAATTCAAAAGATGATACCAGCTAATTAAGGGGGAGGATTCAGAAACATGAATTCATCGTTGGATAACATCGAGTGGACTCTTTAGTTATTAAAAAACGTATTAACTAAAATATCAGTAATCTAATAGAAAATTTTGCACTAATTAAGCTAGTATTTCAAACAACATGAGTTCTTGTAAAAAATTTGGATCAACCAGAAAAATAAATATCAAGGTTCATGTATACTATTTCCCAAACAATAATTTCGGCATTATGTGCAATTAATGGCAGACTTTAATTCTTACCTAATCTCAGTCAAAATTGCAAAAATTTGGGTCAACAAGAAAAGGAACCAAAATCAGGAAGCAAGGGAGAGAGAGAAGAAGAAGAAGACGAAGAAGAACCTGTTCAATGGATGTGAAGTTATCAGGAATATATGCGTACTCGTGCTTCTTCTGGGTTCCTGTATGTGCAGCTTTATCACCACTGGTACTACTCATGCTTGATGATTTCTTCGAACCATAGGATGACGTTCTCCTAGTCACGCTGCCGCCAGTGTCGCTGGCTGTGCTTCTTGATAGTGAGCGGCTGCTGCTTCTGCTTTTGAAAAATGACATCATGCTTCCCATAACATCGATCCGCTTCCACACAAGTATATATTGACAAAAAAGAGAGAGATGTATGTAAATATATAGATATATAGACTGAATAACCATGTACTGTGTATTAGCTTACAGAACCTGAAAAAAAAAAAGGGTGGGTTCGATCTGTGTGTTCGAGGAAGGGAAGGGTTCAGAGTTGAAAGCTGGATGTGGATTCTGAACTGCCGAAGGAGAAAAAGAATAGGATGCTCTTCTTTAATTATATATTGGTTGTTTTGCTTAGTGCTAAATAGGGTATTAAACAAAGAAGAAGTGTGGAGGTCACAGATTAAGGAGCAGGAGACTTTTGAAAGGAATTTTTAAAGAGTTTGCTTGCAGAACAGAGAGGAGAATTTATGCTGTCGACTGCATCATGTCTGGCGATTTGAGGGGAAATTTCTTATGGGAAAAGAATCTGACCGTGGATCATGGCTGTGTGTACCATGCTTTTACTTTTCTTTAATTTGTTCTTCTTCATTAAGATGAATTTATAACTACAGAGTAAGCTGGACCAATTTTTCATATGCCTCACCCAAGGCTTAGTGTGTGCTTAACTACACTCTTTGTCTGCTCATATGAATATGCTTTTGTTAATATACGAGGTTAATAGGGAACCTTTATGTGAGTTTCGTCCAAACTTGAAATACACGAATTGAAGAATGAATTGAGTAAATTATAAGTTAAAGTAAACTAAATTATCAAATTGGGTTGTTTAGTGTTGTTATTGGGACATCTAAATTTGCTCATTTGACCTTACTTTATTTTGAATTATTAAATGACATATATAACTTATTATAAAATAACTATTAAGGACAATAATTATACCAAAAAATATTATATTTGTTTAAGGATATCTCTATTTGTGTTTGGCCCAAACTCTAGGTTACTTGACATAGTAGTAATAGAGTTTAATTAGAAGAATCTAGATATTATCTTTCCTTGTATGATTCAAACTCTATGCATTGTAATTTTCTATATAAAAAGGCTCTTATTATCAATGAGAACACACAGCAAATTTCTCTCAATTTCTGATTCCCTAAAACACGTTTTCAGCACGAAACCCTAACCCTGAAAACCCTAATTTCGTAACCTTCAAAATCCTGTAACCACCGTCCCACATATCGAAGTCCTATTCCCAAGGAGCCCAGAACCGGTGGCGGAACCACCGAAATCGGCAGGAAAACCCCTGAACCGGCCATCAGAAAAATCGGACTAGCCCCTGCCTTGTGCCTGCCCCTGCCCCTACAAGCCCTGCCGAGCAGCTGCCGAGACCTGCCGAGCCCTGTGCCTGCACCTGCCGAGACCTGCCGACAGCCCCTACAAGCCTCTTACCGAGAGCTGCCAAGACCTGCCGACAGCCTCTACAAGCCTCCTATCGAGAGCTGCTGAGACACCTGCCGAACCCTGCGCACCCATGTGCCTGCCCCTGTCGACATCTGCCGAAAGCTTCGCATAGCCCCTGCGGACACCTGCCGAAATCTACGCACCCTTGTGCCTGCATCTGCCGACAGCTGCCTAGCACCTACCGAGCATCTGCCTGCGAGCCCTGCACAGCCCCTGCACAACCTCCGCACACCACCTGCAGCAACCCTGCCTAGCTCCGGCCACCAGTTTCTAGCCACTTTTCCGGCGACCTCCGGCCACCTCCGTCATCCGGTCAAGAATTCCGGCATCTTTTCAAGGTAAACTTTTCTAAAAGTTCCCGTTTTTGAAGTTTTTCAATTTCTTCTTCTTTTTCGGGGACTTCCAACATCCCTTCTCCTACCCCCCTTTTTCTTTCATAGGGGAGACCAATAGCCGAACTGTGGGGTTCGTGCACACTCCAAGCTTGGAGCTTGTTGAGTCTCCAAACTTAGAGTTTGTTGAGAAGAAAATGATCGACACAACATCGTTGTTTCGATCTAATCCAAAACCCCTCTTGGAATCGGATTTTCTTGGAAGCGACTACGCTCAGAAAATCCCTAATTCTTTGAAGTGACTACACTCAGAAATTTAAAGTTTTTTCGTGCTAGCCTTTTCGCTCCGAAACTAACCCTAATCTGTGTTGTTTTTTCAGGATGAGTTACCTGAACAAGTTGAACTTTGTTCCACTAGAGACAAACTGGCGCAGGATACCATAGGTGGGTCCGAGATGTGCGCCAACATCTTAAGGCTGAGGACTTTTGGAAGCCATCCAAGAGCCTAGTCAGAACGTGCTCTCCATTGAGCAAGCTACTGTTTTGAAGCAAATCAAGCTTAAAGCCATCATTCTCATGACAAGGCACATGAATGACGCGCTCCAAAGTGAATACCCTAAATAAGGAAGACCCAAGAAAGCTATGGGTAGAACTTGAGCAGCGATTTGGCAATGTTCGTGACTCCCTGCTTCCTGATTTATAAGTGTGATGGCATAGCCTCCGCTTTTGTGATTTCAAGTCTGTGCTTGATTATAACTCGTAAGCTCTTCGTATCAAGTCTCTGATGGAGTTTTGTGGCCAAGCCATAACTGATAGTCTGATACGATGTTGATCGAGAAGACTCTCTCTACCTTCTCCGTCTCTGCCCTGATGATTTCAAAGAATTATCGGATTGATGTGAAAGCAGAACGTATCACAAGATTTCATGAGCTTATTGGCGCCATGAACGTAGCTGAAAAGCACGGCAACATACTTGTGAAGAACTATAATGCTAGACTCGTGGGAACTAAGTATATTCCGGAGTCTACTATAGTCGTGCCCCCAAGGAGGACGCAAGGAGCGAAACCCTAAGAGTAGGGACAATTCTGGACGTTCTGGTCCATATTCTCTCCCTAAAGAGGAAGAAAATTGCCAAGAGAGGCATGCACCGAACCGTGGAGGTCAACGTGTGAAGAGAGAGAAAGACGGAGCCTCCGGCTATGATGGTGACGCCATCAAGAGTAATAGTCGTCCAAATCATGCTCCAAAAGTATCTCGATCAAGGGAGCCTGACCATAAAGATGTTTGTCTTCGATGTGGATCAAGTGGACATTGGGCAAAGAAGTGTATTGCATCCCAGAATGTTGTAAACGCATACAAGACGTATCGGAAACCAAGGGAGGCAAATTACATGGAACAAGAAGATCAAGATGGAGATCTCGATCTAAGGTGGAACAACAAGTATCAAGGATCAAGACCCAGAAACTGGCGATTTTGATTAAGTCTTTTTATTTTCCAAGAGATGTAGGCAATTGCCATATTATTTTGTAGTAGATGCCAATGCTATTAGTCTTTCTTCAAAGTAGGAGTACTCAATGTAAATGTGATGTCTAGGAAGATTTTGAGATAAGTGGTACTTAAGCGAGCTCTGCTCCACCGACATTTCTCTACTCACCTGGCCACATTTACATTGGAATTACCAAAAGGAGTTAGACGACTACCATTGTTTTGCATTAACTAGTTTATTGGATTAGATTTTCTTTGGTTAAAGAAGCGATTATGTAATTCCGTTTGGCTTATTAATAAAAGTTGAGTTCTTTTCTGTATGACTCATTTTTAATTACAAGCTTTTCTTTTAGGAATGGATGAACTACAATGTCTTGCGGATAGTGCGACTACGCACACCATTCTACGACATAGGCGATTATTCTTAGAGATGTTGCCTACATATTCATCTGTGACTATGATGGCTAGGCCATCAAGTTTAGTTCAAGGACATGGAATGACCCAATTTCTTTTGCCCAATGGCACCTTGGTTAAAGTCACTGAAGCTCTCTACGCTCCTAAGGAAAATCGAACCTTATTGAGCTTTAAAGATATAAAAGCCAACGGATTCCATGCGGAAACGCATAGTGAGAACGGAATAGAATTCCTTTGCATTACCTCTAATGATTGCGGACGAAAGCGCATCTTACAGAAGCTTATGTGTCAATCTAGTAGACTTTATATCACTACAATTCGACCAATTGAATCCAATAATGTCATAAGAGAAGATCTCTTGGATTCAGACACATATTGGCTTTGGCATGACCGACTAGGACATCCTTGTCGTGATATGATGCTCTGTATACTTAAGACTTCACATTGGCATCCTTTCTTCAGAGTGAGAAGAAGCAAGAATCAAAAATTGATTCCAGGACTTAACAAGACCACAAAAATTGCAGCTTCTGGCGCTGCTCCTGTCTTGGGCTGCCGAAAGACCGCACCTGTCCCTAGTGATGACGCCATAAATGGCGCCAACCATGAGCATGGCACCATGGTTGCTCCTTCTAGTGGCCATGACGCCACACAAACCAATTTCCATGGCTCTAACGCCATAATGGGAGATGTACTCACACACTTTGCTTCTAATAGCACTACAGACGCTCAGGCCCAACCAAAATCCTCATTGGTTGCTTCTAAGGCCCCTCGCTTATTTTGCAAAGCCTGTTCATTCTGGAAATTAGGACCGAGACCGTCCTATGCAAAAGATCCTAAAATACTCATTCCGTTCTTACAGAGAATCCAAGGAGATATCTATGGACCAATTCAACCATCATGCGGACCTTTTAAATATTTTATGGTATTGGTTGATGCGTCGACACGCTGGTCACATGTCGCGATGTTGTCCACTCGAAATGCTGCTTATGCTAAACTCCTCGCCCAAATTATCCTTCTACGGGCTCACTACCCTGACCATCTTATTAAGTCAATTCGACTTGATAATGCTGGGGAGTTTACATCGAAAACATTCGATGACTATTGCATGTCACTGGGATTGATGTAGAGCATCCAGTTCCCCATGTTTATACCCAAAATGGTCTCGCAGAAGCCGCTATCAAACGACTACAGATGATAGCACAGACATTGGTTATGTGCATCAATCTTCCTATTTCTGCTTTGGGATATGCAATATTGCATGCAGCGACGCTAATTCGTCTACGACCCACTACAACCCAATCTTACTTTGCGTTACAGCTAGTGACTGGGTATGAGCCTGATATCTCACATTTACGCATTTTTGGGTGTGCCATCTATGTGCCTATTACACCGCCACAGCAT
>JANPXK010000821.1:0-43117 GCA_024704745.1 Rosa lucieae
ACCACCTTACGGACCTCAGATTACTACCAAATTTTTCCAGCAGAAGCTTTTCAATCCAATGATTCACGAACCTAAAGAAAAACCCAAAAACTGGTCTCGAAGTTATTGAACCAGCAGCCAAAACCTCCTGCAGAAAAACTGACAAAAGAAGAAAAAAAAAAAAAAAAAGGAGGGAGCCCAAGCAGCAGCTTAAGATTCAGCCCAGAAGCCCAGTTGGCAGAAAGAAAGGAAAAAAAAAAAGTATCGCAGCCCACAGACAACTCGGCCCACTGACGTCACTGGCCTACCTCGGCGACACGCCAGCTCCGCCACGTCAGCTTCAGTGACACATCAGCTCCGGCGACTTTTCGGGCCATTTTCAGGTGAGATTTTCCGGCGACTTTCCGATAACTATTTCGAGGTATTTTTTTACTAAAACTTCCCCTTTTTGAGTTTTTTTTTTCAATTTCTCTTCATTTTATCAGGGACTTGCAACCTCTTTTCTTCTACCCCCCTTTCTTCTTCATAGGGGAGACCAAAAGCCTTACTATGGGGGTTCGTGCTCACTCTGCTTGGAGCTTGTAGAGTCCTTCAAACTTAGAGTTTGTTGAGTGATCGACCACAAACACATCATTTTTTCGATCTAATCCAATACCTCTTGGAATTGATTTTTTGGAAACGACTACGCTCAGAAATTTTATATGTTCTTCGTGGTAGTCTTTTAAGCTCCAAAACTACTAAGTTCTTGTTCTCTTTTAGGATGAGTAACCTGAACAGACTGGACTTCTCTCCATTGGGAACAACTGGCTCTAGATATCACAAGTGGATTCGTGATGTCCGCCAGCATCTCAAGACCGATGGAATCCTGGATACTCAAGCCTAGCCAGGATGTGCTAACTGCTGAGCAAGCTCAAGCTTTGGTAGCAAATAGAGCAGCCTTAGAGGCAAATAAGGCGAAAGCCATCATCCTAATAACTCGTCATATTGTATTGATGATTCATTCTAGTACAAGTATATTAATGAAGAAGACCTAGAAGGCTGTGGGTTTCACTCGAAGAAAGATTTGGCAATGTCTGTGACTCCCTACTTCCTAAACTAGAAGTGAGATGGCATAACCTCTGCTTCTGTCATTTCAAGTCAGTTATTGACTACAACTCAAAAGCACTTCGCATTAAATCCTTAATGGAATTCTGTGGAACAGATATCATAGATGCAATGTTGATTGAGAGGACTCTCTTTACCTTCACCGTCTCTGCTTTGATGGTTGCAAAAAACTATCGAATCGATGTTACTACAAGAAGAATCATAAGGTTTCATAAGCTCATTGGAGCTATGAATGTCTCTAAAAAGCATGACAACATTCTTGTGAAGAACTATAATTCGAGACCCATGAGAACAGAGCATATTCCGGAGTCCAATTATAGTCGCGCTCCTGAGGGAGGGCGCCAAGAGCGAAACCCTAAATCTAGGGACAATTCTGGATGTTCTGGTCCATATTCTAGCTCTAATGAGGAAGGTACCCGCCAGGCGAACATGGAACCGAAGAGGTCAAAGTGGAAAGAGGGAGGGAGGCAACGCCTCTGGCCATGTTGGTGGCGCCACTAACACTAAGTGCCATCCAAGTAATGCTTTCAAAGTGCCTCAATCAATGGAGTCTGAGCACAGAGATGTATGTTCTCGATGTGGATTATCTGGTCATTGGGCACACATTTGTGGAACTCGTAGAGTGTTATCACCGCCTAAAAAGTATATTGTGAAGCAAAAGAAGCTCATTACATGCTGATTTGCAGGAGTGAAGTGAGTGAGCTCAATAAATAGCCAAGTTCTGTTTAAGTCTTTATTTTTCCAAGAGATGTAGAGTGTGTGATAGACAATTGCCATTACTTTGTAGTAAATTCCATTGGTTTAGTTTTCTTCACAGGCTTATCCAAAAAGAGTAGTATGATGTCTAGGAAGGTTTTGAGATAAGTGGTACTTAACCGAGCCTGTTCCACCAACATCTCTCTACTCACCTAGTCATATTTATTTTGGAGTTTCCTAAAGAAGTCAAACGACTACCTTTGCTTTGCATTAGCTAGCATTTGGATTAAATTTTCTTAATGGTTAAGAGACAATGATCTACTTTGTTGGCTTATGAATAAAATTTCGAGTTCTTTTCATTATGACTCCATTTTGATTATGAGCATATTACTTTGTAACTACGATGGCTGGGCCATCAGTATTACTTCAAGGACATGGAATAGCCCAAAATACCCTTGCCACATGGCACCTTGATTACTGTCATAGAAACTCTCTATGTTTCTAGGGCAAATCACACCTATGAATAGCCAACGGATTCTATGCTGAAACGCATGTAGAGAAAGAAAATGAGTTCCATTGCAATCCTTTAATGATTGCATCTTAGAGAAATTTATGTGTCTCTCTAGTGGACTCTATGTCACTATTCGAGCTATTAAATCCAATAAATTTATTAGAGAAGATCTATTGGATTTAGACATATATTAGCTTTGTCACGACATGATAGGTCATCCTAGTCATGATATGATGATCCGTCTACGAAAGACTTCACATGGACATCCTTTCTTTCGAACGAAATGAAGCATGAATCAAAAATTGATTCTTGGACTAAGTGTGACCGCCGCCACCGCCACTCCAGCCTAGGGCTGGCACAGTCCATATCCATGACGCCATGGATGGCGTCCATCATGGTGATGGATGGCGCCCTAGGTGATGCTACAATCACAAACTTTGCTTCAAATGGCGTTTTAGACGCTCAACCCCAACCAAAATCCTCATTAATTGGTTGCTTCTAGAGCCTCTCGCTCATTTTACAAAGCCTGTTCCTTAGGAAAATTAGGATTGAGACCATCCTATGCAAATAATATGAAAATATTCATTATTTCTTACATAGAGTCCTTGGGGATTCTATGGACTAGTTCAACCAACTTGCGGACATTTAAATATCTCATAATGTTGGTTGACACGCAAACACGTAGTCACGTGTTGTGCCATTGTCCACTTGTAATTTTGCTTATGCTACGCTCCTAGTACATATCATATGACAACGGGCTCACTCTCAGATCATCATATTAAATCAATTGGATTTGACAATACTAGAGAGTTTAGATCGAAAACTTTCGATGGTTATTGCATTGGGACTAATGTTGGACATCATATTCCCATGAACACACCTAAATGGTGTTGCGGAAACAACTACGATGGTAGCCCGGATATTGATAATGCGCACCAATCTCCTTATATCTTCTTGGAGTAATGCAATATTACATGTAGCCATGCTAATTTGTCTATGACCCATCACCACTCAATCTACTTTTGTGTTACAGCTAGCAGTGTGGTACCGGTATCTTGTACTTACTCATATTTGAGTGTGTTATTTATGTGTTAATTGTGCTGTCACAGCGCACTATGATGGGCCCTTACAAAAGAATGGGCAACAACTAAGTTGGATTTGAGACTCCAACAATTGTCTACCACTTAATGCCCTTGCTAGGAGATATTTTACAGCTAGATTTGCGGATTGTCACTTTGATGAGACAGTCTTCCCGTCGTTAGGGGAAGATAAGAACACGAATGTTTAGCAGGAACGACATGAATTGTCGTGGCCTGTCCCCACTATGTCTCATCTCAATCTCCACTAAAGTGACGAGATCACATATATCTGTTGCAAACATGCCTACAAGGAAGGATGTCCCTATTAGAGGAAGTAGCGCCACCCTACATGGAGGTAGGCATGGTGCAAATGCCAAAGAGAGTGGTACTTTGGCGTTGTAGGCCATGGCCCCAGCTAGGATGCTTGGGAGGCCCGTGGGTTCGAATGATACTTTGGCACAACCCAATTGTTGGATCATCGACACTCAAAATTCATCTAATGAGAATCTTCCTGATTATGGTTATCATTGGGAGATGACTCAACGTTAGAACCTATTTCTGAGAATATAGAGCTCTTTGAAAATTGCACTAGTGTACATGAGACGTGGGATAGAAACTCCACCATAATTGATGATGTAGTTGCGCATTTCGTTGCGCATGAGTTTGTTGAGTCTGATGATATCGAATCACGCTCTGTTGATGAATGAATGCCAACGTAGAGAGATTTGGCCTAAATGGAAAGATGTGATCCAGGTTAAGTTGGATTCTTTAACGAAAAGGAAGGTTTTTGAGCCAGTGATGCCAACACCTCCTAAAATAAAACCTGTTGACTAATGGGTCTTCGTTAGAAAGCGTGATGAGAAAAAAAGAAAGTAATCTCGCCTTATGGCGCAAGGCTTCTCACAAAACACCCTGGAATTGACTCCGATGAGACATATATTCTCGTAATGGATGTCATTGCACTCCACTACCCTGTCAGTTTAGTAGTTTATGAATAACTGAACATGCAGCTTACAAATGTGGTCACTACGTATCTCTATGGGGATCTAGATACGGAATATACATGAAGGTTTCTGGTGAACATCATTTACCCAAGTCAAGTGGTTCTAGACCAGTGAAGCGCGTTTGCAATAAGGTTGAAATGCTTACTAAAGTGACTACTTAATTGGGAAGGGATATGCCCGCACATTTCTCTAACAAGTTTCGGATTCTATCACGGTTCATGTTGGACATGATCTTCATTGGAAGACCTTAAAGAGTTAAGGGAAACCGCTGAACACTTGAAATCTGAGTTTGAGATGAACGATTTTGGGAAAACATGATTATGTCTCGGTTTAGAACTTGAGCATCGTGTTGATAGATGCTTAGACGTTTTGACAAGGTCAAGCCTTCAAGCACCTCCATGATCATCCATAGTCACCTCCATGATCGTCCATAGTCTTGATCAAGGTTCTAAAAACGCTAGGCGCTAGTCGGGAGGTGGGCTGGGGAGGAGCGCCCAGGCGGCTAGGCGGTTTTGTATTTTTTAATTTTTATCTAATTTTTATAGCTTTTATTTAATTGTATATGCAGAATGTATAATTCATTCTATGGATTAACTAATTCAACACTCTTTCCAGATTATCAATTTCCAAAACAATTTCCAAACCAAATCAACAAGCCTACAACAGAACAATAGGATTATCAATTTCGGATTTCCACCAACAAGAACAAGATTACAAGAAGATTATCAATTTCGGAATTTCCAGATTATCAATTCAAGCTAAGATTATCAATTTCTCAGAACTTTCCGTGGAGAAGCTTAGGGGAGGAGCTGTGGAGCGGAAGGGAGAAGAAGCTGCCGGTTGAGATGGTGGAGGAAGAAGCTTCCAGTCTGGTTTCGGACCAAAATCATAGTATCGCCAATGCTTTGTGCCAATCTGCAGATACGCACAGTATTTCAATACAAATCAAGTCACCACCAAAATTGAACACACCAATAATTCAATAAGCAGAAAGCTCTACAGATAAAAAAGGAGAAAACTTTCCACTTCAAAACGCCACAATTCGACAGAATTAAAACCTTAACACAAACTTGACGCAAACCCATGTCACATAGTTCTGACAATTAAAGAAAAACATAAACTTGATTGCAGAAACTGCGACTAACACAGTAATAGCAAAACCCAATATGAAAATGAAGCTAAAGAGTCAACCTTTACATAAAGATGTGGAGAAAAATGAAAAGGGTGATCAAGAAGTAGAGGTTTGAAGAACATACTGGGATCTTGTGAAGAGGGACCTGGGACTTGAAGTAGATGTAATCTCTGGGCGCAGAGTAGACGGCTTTCATTGCTAGTATCTATGTGAGCCCGAACCCAAAGCCTCCCATATCATAAAGCAAGACCCATTATTCGATTCTGATCGATCAGACTCTCTCTCTTTCATTGCCAAAAGGGTTCCGTCCAGTTGATTCTGAGAGATACTGGAGCGGAGGGGGGAAGAAGCTTCCGGTCTGGTTTCAAAGCAGCCGTGCGCACAGAGAGAAAAAGAGAGCAACATAGAGCGCGAAGAAGCTGAAGCAGCCGATCTGGTTCCGCGCAGAGCCGTAGAGAGAAAGAGAGAGCGACAAAGAGAGAGAGAGAGAGAGAGAGAGAGGCTCACCAGCAACGGGAAGAGATTGAGCACGGAGGACTGGAGGAGAGATTGAGTTGACCACGGGAAGAGAATAGCGGCGTTTTGGCCTTTGGGAGAACTGACCCTATGAATTTGGGACCTTAGGTTATCGCTTATAAAAAAAAAAAAATGAACGCCCAGCCAGCCGCCCATCCGCCCAGCTGCCTAGGTCGCCTAGGCGCCCGCCTAAATCCCAAGCACCCAGAAGCGTTTGGAACTTGAGCATCGTGTTGATAGATGCTTAGACATTTTGACAAGGTCAAGCCTTCAAGCACCCCCATGATCGTCCATAGTCTTGATAAGGATCCTATTCATCCAAATTAAGGATGATGACGATGAAGACACGCTAAAGGCAAAAGTGTCATGCTTAAGTACAATAGGCACATTATTATACTTAGCTCGATGCGCAAGATCAAACATCTCATTTGTAGTGAACTTGTTAGCTAGATATAGTTTTGCGCCAACGCGACGCTATTGGATTGGTGTAAAAAATATCTTTCGGTACTTGAAATATACGATTGATATGGGCTTGTTCTGTGCCTACAGAGAGATGATGGATTCGGACCATCGCACACCAGGAACCCGCCAACACTGGCCTGCGTCCTCTATCCCCATCCCAAAACGACATGTGTTTTGGAAGGTTTTGCTGATGTTGGGTATCTCTCTGACCCACACAAAAGTCATTCCCAAACTAGTTAAGTGATCACCATGGGTAAAACCGCGATATCTTAGTGGTCTATAAAACAGACCCTAGTCGCTATATCTTCGAAAAATGCAGAGATTATTGCTCTTCACGAGGTGGTTCATGAATGTATATGGATTGGATCCATAATTACACATGTTTGAATATTGCTTTGTGGCCACAGTATAAAAACACACTTAAATTATTTCATTTAAGAATGACGCGTGATGCTTTCTATTACTTTTCAACTTGAAAATTGATGCATGATGCTTAAATAAATACGGCGCCAAATCCAAGTATTACCTGATGGCCGATCCCATAGACCCACTACACTACCTTACCTCAAATTAATTTATAACCAGGTAAGCGTAGCGAGAGCTTCCGCTACCTAGTTACACACACAGATGGGGTCGTCATTGCGATCACGCATCGAACCCAAGGAAGTTAGTGTCACCCTTCGCTCTCAAGCCATCAAATCTCTCACAGTTTGGTTAGTACGCATTGCATTTTAACATGCTACGATAGATGCATGTTAACATGCGGTAGCATGTTAACATGCATCGTTTTATAAATAACATAATGTAAGAAAACCACAAATCGAGGAGAGTTCCAAATCCCCTACCTGGATTTCGAAGTTGTTTACTTCACGTCATCTAAGATTCACGAACCTTCCGTTCCTCGAGTAACTGGAGTCTTAAATTCCGACATAAATAATATAAATAACCTTCTTTAAGGAAATAAAGATGCAAATTTCGTCGATTTTGACCAGTTTTTCTAGTTTGACCAGGAATTGACCGAGGTTGACCAACATTTGACCAGTCACAACTAATTATTACCAATACCAAGTCCCACTTTTCCAACTAATAATCTGAGATTCAAAAATTATCCAATTCTTATGCCATTGGTTCCTTATAACATTCCGATTTTTCTAAATAATTTCAGACACATAGTAATTTCTTCAAATCACTATGGACACCAATTTTTGATTTAAACAATCTTTCACAAATCACATTCTTCACAAACCAATACTAATACCAACTACAATTTCAAATCTTCCTTAATTCACTGCACTCAACAACTTGCGATTCACAGTGAGCATACAAATGTAGCAATCAATTTCCAGAAGCTAAACACACCAAACGATACCCAGAACTTTCAAACAGACTCACCATGTGATTAAACCAGATCAAGATTGGAACCCCATTTGTCGACGAGGAACACAGCGCACCCAAATTCCTTTGTTTTGCAAATTCAAGAAATTTAACCCCAAACTCACCAATTCAACCCACTCAAGGGGTTAAATTCAAGAAATTTAACCCCAAATTCCTCAGGTGAACGGTTCAACCTTGTAAGGACATGATGATTTGAGATAAAAGATAAATATTTTCAGGAAAGAGGTAGTGTCAGAGTATGAGAGGAAGAGGGAAAAAATGTGATTTCTTTAATTTTCAATAGCTAGAGTTGGCCTTTTGAGGAGAAAAACAAAACTTACTTTCACTGATATCATTTTCTGATGTGAATCAGAGGTTAACAAAAGAGTAAGTAAGTATGAAATTGAATCTCGGTTTTTTCAAAAGTGAAGAACAAAAAAAAGTCTCTTCTTACTAAGCTTGTTTGCATCACTTTGACCTTTTGCTGCTGTTTTGCTTGACTATATCTGGCGGTGTTGTGACAACAAAAGCATGGATAGTTTCAAGAAAATTATCATCCTACCATGGAATAAGAGCATGATTTTTTTTTTCTTTTTTCGAAGCATAGAGCACTGCTATGAAATGGAGGGAGCCATGGTTAAATCACAGCATGTTTTTGAAATTAATTAAGCAAAGCTCCCAAGTATTCTTGTATGATGCTTGAAAGAAAAAGGATAACTTTGAGTTTCAGTATATTGAGTTGATGGTATCGACACAAATAAGGACTGATATATATTTTTTTTTTCATGTTGTTGGGAAGGTTTATGAAAAATCTGGTAAATAGGCTCGAAATGCCTGAAAAATGGCTAAACAAAGGTAAGGTAGTTTTGCGACACTGATGGTTATGATGCTTGCAGGATGTTTATATATTGCTCCCAGCAGTGGTAGTCAAGATTCAGCGTGACATATGTTCAGCAAGGAAGAGGTTAGCTGCTGGAATTATGGCCTAATTTCTAGGCAGAAGGTTCAGACCTTACCAGATCTAGAAGAAATGCATCAACTGGTGATGAGGTTATTTGTGGTGGCTTGTTTGGTTTTGTTGAAGCCTCAAGGTGAGATAGCTTTTATAGATTGAGTAATAGGACTCTTAATTTGTTCACTCAATATTGAAGCTTGAATAATGAGTGAATAAATTTGATTTTGATAGCTTTCATGATTCCTGTTACAGAAACTCATGGATTGAAGTCTCATAGTCAATACAATAAGCAACAAGCTTGTGTTTCAATGAGTATTGGCATGTTCATCAAGAGAGCTCTCCTTGATTTCATCTGATACATATTGCCAGTGATAAAGCATGACTGGTTTGAAGTGAGCATGGAAAATTTCTAGAGTAAAATGCTACTGTTATGGAAGCTAAGGTGGAAACACAACCTAGTCCCCAACAGAGTGGCCAAAATGTAGGGGGCACTTTGATCGGAGTTGTGAGGACTCAAAACTTTGCCCCTTTGTCTGAGTTAGCGAAGACTAGGCCCAGCAAACTTCGAAGGATTAAAAATCCTAGGAAGCTTGCTGTTGTGTTCTTCCCTGCAGCTCCTTGTATATGCAGGCAGTGAATTGAACATTGCAAGAGAGGCTTGGCAAGATGCTTGTGGCGTGGGAGCTAGAAAAGCATGAGTTTGAGAAGAAGAAGTCCCAGCAGTCTTGTATGCTGGTTGAGATTTGTGACATAAGGGGATTTGGATAGAAGATGAGTTTGAAAGGATGGAAAACTATGGATGGAAGTGGGAGACAGGAAGCATGGGAGAAGAAGAGTGCTAGAGAGCTTGCTAGCACACCCCGTTCTGCCTCTGCTTGGTTAGTAACATAGCTATTTATATGCAATTCCAGCAACCAAAGGAATCTCGGTGGAAGGTCTTTACTGCTGGGTAAAGAGATGGCTTGGGTTAAATGCATGTACTGGATTTTGCAATGTGTTTTGGTTTGTCAAGTTGTGTCTAGGGCTATGAGATTTTGGGCAGAATTTCTGCCCTAATTTAGGCAGGATTTGCTGCTAGGATTGCAATCCCAAGATTTCTGCTGTGTTGCTGGGATTATGTGCTGTTGGGATTATGGGATTATGTTATGCTACTAGGATCAAGAATCCTATGTTTAGCATTTACTATTTTGTTTGTTTCTAAAGGATTTGGGCTTGGGTTTTTGGGCTCTCTCTCTTCTTCACTTACCCGTTTTAAGAGTTAGGCCGTTGGACATGAATTTTGGTCCCAAGTCTAAAATTATCAACGAGCCTAAAACTAATAACGGGCCTCATGCAATTCTGTTACCCTCCATACCACACCCATTCTTGTAAGCCCCAAGTGCGTGAATGTGGCTTGGGTCCACGTGCGTGGCGTGATATTCGAGGGTGTAATTTGCCTCGAAATATGAATTGGGCTTAAAGCATAAATTGGGCTTGTTAGCTGGATTTTTGGGTGTCAACAATCCTTAAGGCTTATTTCTAGCCATATTCGTGCTGCAAGTGGTTTGGCCAGGGGCACCATGCATAACACTATCAATGATCTGCGTATTGTGAAAGGTTTTGGGGTGCAATGTAGGCAGCGGCGTTCTCAGGTAGTCTTGGAGGTTAATTGACATCCTCCTATAAATGGGTGAGTCAAGATCAATATTGACAGAGCATGGAAGCATGAAACAGGCAAGGGGGGTTATGGAGAAATTTTCAGGGATTATGGAGGTGGCTTTCTTGGAGCTTTTGCTACTAATATTGACATTCCTAGCTCCGTGGCAGCAGAGGTTATGGCGGTTATCAAGGCAATTGAGATAGCTTGGGTTCGTGAGTGGAAGCATATTTGGCTAGAAGTTGACTCCTCCTTGGTACTTGATTATTTTCGTTATCCTTCTCTTGTGCCTTGGAATCTTCGAGTTAGGTGGAATAATTGTTTGTTCAAGGTCTCTATGATGACATTTTGGTCTTCTCACATCTTCCGTAAAGGGAATAAAGTAGCAGATACTTTAGCAAACTATGGTTCATCTTCTTCCGACATGGTGTGGTGGGATCCTTTTATCCTCTCGCACTATGAGAATGATAGGTTAGGTCTTCCTCAGTTTCGTTTTTGTTAACTAGCTAGAATTTCATTATGCTTGTTTTTTGGATTGGGAAGTTTTGGTTTTTTGGTCCCCCTCCTTTGTATTCTTTTTTCCTTTAATCTCATGGAGTGATAGAGAGAATTCTTCCTCTTCTATCTCTCTCTTTACCCAAAAAAAAAATAATAATAATTATTATGTAATTAATTCATTTTTATTTATTTATAGGTAATAAGTGGAGTTGCGGAAATCGAGAGAAAATGACAGGAAAAAGGAGCAATTCGGAGTTTCAGACAAAAAGACGAAATTGTGGCTCTGGTCAACCATGGTCAATGTCAGCGAGAGAAGTGCAACCCGACTACGTCCTTGATGGTGGGTGCGAAAATATATTGAGATCGCGGAGAAAATTATGTGTGTGTACATATATATATATATATATATATATATAATATTTATAGAGAATGAAGAAATAGAAAAAGAAGAAAAGAAAATGAAAATGATAGAAAGGAGAAGAGTGGAATCTGCTTGTTGCACGTGTTGGTTAATTAATTAAGCAATGGCTTAATTATGCTTTGCTTTGAGCCAATTGGATGCTTACATGTGTAGCTCCAATTCCTTTCTCACCACCACGGAAGAGCCATCCAGACTCTCTCTCTTCGACAGAAATAAAAAGGCAGCACCCATTCTCCTTCTCAACCAACAGCAGCGCCGCACACTACCATAAAGGCTGCTCTCACTCACCTCTCCTCTCCTTCATTTTTACTCTTTTCTTTCTATTTTGTTTTGAGATTTGAATGACTACTCATACAAGCTTCAAGGATCAATCAAGGGACTCAATTTCTACAAGATTTAAGATTTGAGTATTTTGTGGAAGTTGTAATTCAAAGGTAATCATGCTAGCTTCATAGCTATTTGTGACTATCCTTGTTTTCTCCTACACTTCTCTACTCTTTGCTATTTGAATTTTGTAATTTTGATGTTCATGAATATGGGTTGTGAGTAGTTACTTTTGGAGGGTAGGGTTTCTAACTATAGCTCAATTTTAATGTAATTGACATATTTTTCAAGTGATAAATAGAAAATATGGGTGCACTCTAATTACTATGTTAATTGATTCTTGATGCATGAATTTAGGGAATTAACCACTCTCTTTGTTATGCGTTGAGCTTTGTGATGTGTGATACAATTGGTGGTTCTTTTGTTCACTAGCTTCATGTAATTAGTATGGCGTGTCAAGTAGTTGCTTAATCAAGAATTAAGAATTGCATATGTTCCTATTTTCTTGTGCGCTTCGCCTTTAATCCTAGATGTTGTGGCCCGAGCAAGGCATAATGATTAGGGTTAGAGAGTTCATTAATTCTTGCCTTGACCGGAAGAATGGATACCAAATGAGAGAAATTGACTTAGTGGCCTTAACCGACATTAGGTAGAGAACTACGTAATCATTACATTCTAGGTTGTAACTATTGCATGCTTAAATCCCTAATTTCTAGAGCTCTACGCCTTTAGCTCATGTTTTGGTAGCCCTGGTAAGGTACTGATTCATGAGTTAGAGAGTTTATATTTGTCTTAACCGAAAATGAGAATACCCTCAAGGAAATTCAGCTTCGTGGCCGTGACCGACATTAAGTACGTGATTTGGTTCTCATGGAAATATGTTTGTTTGCTTGAAATGTGTTCGTTGCATAGAAATTGCTAGAGAATGATCCCTAGCACCCAAAATCTATCTCTCTTTTAGTTTTTTCTTTGTTTTTAATTGTTGTTGTTAATTTAGTTTTTGACTTAGTCTTTTTAGATAAATTAAAATCACGATGTTTAATGACAATTTCTACCTCATTGTAGATAGTCATCATTAGGCTCTTAGTTTTGATTAGGCTTTGGTGAAAACCAAAGCCGAGCATTGCTGAGGCTTGTGCCTTAGATTAGCCTTTTAATTGACTAATTTCAGTTTACCCCCCTGAGGTTAGGGGTCGTCATCATGTTAGTCCCTCGAGTTTCAATTTAATCAGTAACACCCTTGTACTCTTCAAATTCATCAGCTGTGTCCAATTTCTACTATTCCGTCCAATTTGAACCGTTAAGTCTGACTTTTTAGAGCTAAAATGGTTATTTTAAGACAAAAAAAAAAACAAAAAAAAAATAATTTTTTTTTTGTTTTTTTTTTTTTGCATTTTTTTTCAGTATTTTTTTTTCATTACATTTTTTTTTCCTTTTATTTTTTATTTTTTATTTCTTTTTCTTCGCTTATTATTATTATTATTATTTTATAATTTTGTCTTCAACCTATACACCACAAGTAATAATAAGTTTATAAAAACATAAAAAAAACTCTAGGTGGTCAAAAAGCCGCTCGCTGGTCTACGATATTTGTGATATATCTCCGATAAAGCAAAGAATTTTAGGATATATATGTAAAATATAATATGTTTATAAAGTGAAGAATTTTAGAATATATCCCCAATAAAGTGAATAAATATCTATAAAATATGATTAAAAAAATAAATACATATATTTCGTCACTTTATTGGGGATATATCCTAAAATTCTTTGCTTTATCGGAGATGTTCCACAAATATCGTAGACCAGCGAGCGAAAAATTTTATGATATATCCCCAATAAAGTGAAGAAATATCTGTATTTATTTTTTTAATCATATTTTACAAATATTTCTTCACTTTATTGGGGATATATTCTATTATTCTTCACTTTATAAACCTATTATATTTTATAGATATATTTTACAAATATATTCTTCACTTTATAAACTATTTATCGGAAATATATCACAAATATCGTAGATCAGCGAGTGGCTTTCAACCACCTTGAGTATCTTTTTGTTTTTATAAACCTATTATAACTTGTGGTGTATAGGTTGAAGACAAATTAAAAAAAAATTATAAAAAATAAAAAATGAAAAAACAGAAAAAAAAAAAAAAAACAGAAAAAATTAAAAATAGGAGAAAAAAAATTAAAAAAATTTTTAATCTTGAAATGACCATTTTAGCTCTTAAAAGTGAGATTTAACATCCAAATTGGATGGAATGGACACGATTAAGGAGAATTGACAAGCTTGGGGGTAAATTGATTAAATTGAAAGGACAGGGACTAACATGAAATTACCTCAAAACCTTGGGGGGCTAAACTGTATTTAATCCTTATATATATATATATATATATATATATATATTGCAGCAGCATAGTCAACTTAGAAAATTCACTGAGTGTCCAATTGACAAGAAATCAATTTTGAAACAAGAATTGAGATGTCTAGTTCAATATAAATAAAAAACATAAGCTAAATGATTCAAACATGAGGTCAAATCTCAACCGAAAATCAGAGACACATTTAAAATGCTGGAACTTTTCCAAATGCAGACCAAACTTGGAAAAATCACCGAAAATTCATTTTGCTTCGGAATAAGATGAAACCTTCTAGATCCTTGTTAACTACCAGAACAGAAACATGTCAAAATTTCAAAACCTTTGGAGCCCAAGAAGTTGGGAAAAAGAAATACCACTGAGGCTGTGTTGTAGGGCGATTTATGCAGAATCCCTGCTAATTGTCCTTCCTTTGGGAAGGAGCTAAGGGTTAAAACTTATTTTGTTTTGGAAAAAAATTGTTTGGAGAAAATGCTGGAATGTCAATTCTAAAGAAAACAAA
This sequence comes from Rosa lucieae, assembly GCA_024704745.1. NCBI lineage: Eukaryota > Viridiplantae > Streptophyta > Magnoliopsida > Rosales > Rosaceae > Rosa > Rosa lucieae. Next base: position 14,576 of record JANPXK010000821.1, read on the forward strand.
GCTTAGTTGAAATCAATGATTCAATAATAACTAAATTTTTGTTGAAAATAAACTAAGATTTGAAAAGCCATTATGGTGTCTCTTTGCAACACATTCACACTTTCGGAATAGATGATATATAGATAGTGACATGAATTAACTCAATCAAACTAAAATCATGAATCTAGTAACAGAGTCCTAAGAACATAATTCATTACACAAGCTGAAATGATCACTAGACTTGCTCCACAAAAACATAACATATATTACAACACAAATGAAAAGGGGAAACACAGAAGAACCCCATATGGTTGTTCATACCCAGGTAAGTAGATTTTAAAGCTTCCCTTTGTACACATACCAAACTATCAACAAAGACTGCAATTTACCACACTCTAGTCCTTTAACCAAACTTGCTCAAAATAATAGCTTAGCTCAACCAAGAGATAAGCTGCCCAAAAATCCAGAAGTTTTACATCACCCAAAGCTCCACTTTAATCCTTTCAAAAAAAAAAAAAGCTCCACTTTAATCTACTAACCACCACCTGAAAAAGCTTGAGGAAAAGGGAATGAGCATGAACGATGCCCAATAGGGTTTTAGAAATTAAATCTTTGCTTTCCTTTCTCATGACAACTTTAAAAGATGTTTAGAAACCATTTATACTAAAACCGAATGAGTACCAGTAATAAGAGCAATAACGCTCTAGTTAAAAATAATATTTCAGTTTAAAAGAAATGTTGATACACTGTACAAAGTTCCTTTGTAATAATAGAACAATTGAAAATAATAACAGCAATAATGCACTAATTAAAAATAATATTTAAGTCATTCTCAACAAAAAAAAAATTCAGTTTAAAAGAACGCTGATACATTGTACAAAATTCCTTTGTAATAAACTAATAATAGAACAATGGAAATTCCAAACAAAGTTACAAATATGTACTGTAAGAGGTTTGATTAGCTTGTTCTTAACAAAAGTGCTAATAAACTGTGAATCAACAAAAATTCAAGCATTGGAAGGGAGCATAGCGTGCCTTATCATACAATAATTACTCATTGCATTTACGCCCTTACAAGGAGCTTCCCTTTGGAAATTTGGGTCATTGTGCCCATAACTACTCAAAGCTCATGGGTCATTGAGCCCGAGCTTTCACAATTATCATCCAAGCTACATACTCACCACTTCCATTTTCTTAGACCAAATTTTACTAGCTTTCGCTTTTTCAGCTCAAAGAAGCAATTAAGTTATTGCATGCAAGTCTGAAATCTGAAAACATAGCATGCAAAAATTTCATCGAACAAAGAAGCAAGACAAGCACTTCCATCAAGGATCTTAAACAAAACAGCCTCTGTTTACTTGATATCAAAACAGATAAACCATGCAGTACCAAGTGATCAATGCATTCAAAACAAAGAAGGTTGCTGAACGAGTTTAACAAAACCATTTTATCAAATTTCTTAATTTTAAGAGAAACAAAAACCCAGTAGCTTGAAACCTATTTTTCCCTACCTCAAGTTCAACAGGTCGTTTTCACATGATCAAGGTACTCAACTTGCTCCAAATTGATCTCCCTTTTGCTTATTTTTCTCGTTTGCTATCAAGAACTTTCTTAGAATTTTGATAGATTCGAAGGAAAAGAAGATGAATAAATGAACTCAAAATATGCTGATTGTTGATTTCTCAGCAACCACCACCTAGACTAACGTTCAGACCACAATACAGATCTGATTGAGCTGAGTTTCTGATATGTTATAGATGAGTTAATGATGAACAACTTTACTGAGGAACATTTTTAATTCCAAGGCCAGGATCTAGGTGTATTAAGATATGAAAGTCGGATGACGAACATGGGTAAGAGAATACTAGAAAGAGAGGAATGAGGCTTAATATCGATAATCTCATAAATCAGGTGGAATGATCGTACAAGTATTTTTCTCCAAGGTCTATAATGGGCTGGGCTTAGTAATTTGAATAATATATTTCTATACTTAAGAAAATCATATCTCAAGAAAGCCCAATTATAAAAAAATAAAAAATAATAATAATAAAAATAAAGATAAACATAGATAACTTTTCTTAAAAAGTAAAGGACTAAATTCAGTTTGCTCCCTCTAATTTTAGGGCAAACATCAATTTGGTCCATGACCTTTTTTTTTAATCATGATCGGCCTTGTACTTTCAATTTTTATCAGCCAAGTCCAAATTTCAAATTTGACACCAAAGATGACGTCACAAGTTGAGTTGGCACAAACATAAGAGCCTACTTTTCAAATTTTGACTCTCAAATGTCCAAACTACCCCTCAAAACCCTCTCTCTATCTTTCTCTCGCGTTTCAAATGGAAGACGAGATCCTAACCCCAGCTCCTCCTCCTCAATCTAATCATTGCATAATAACATCGATACGAAGCAAAAAGGTATACCGAAGAACTCCTCCTCCTCCCCCATTTTCCTTCAAGAACTCCTCGATCTTCCCTTTGCTTCATTAGGATCAACACACTCACACTCAATCTCATGACAAGTTTCAAAACCATACCGAGTCTCATCCACCTCTAATTTCAACCCTTCGCGGGCAGCGGCCACCAATCGAGTCAACCATCCGCGGCCGCATTGACAACCACCAACGCGTCATTGCCTATATCCCCAGCCTCTAGCCTGCGCTAAGCCCAAGCTCGCTCGACATAGCTCCGACCACTCTTCACCTGACCTGATAAGCACACATGCTCGATCAATGAGACGATATGGATGAGGCTAGGGAGAAGATCGATGGCTACTCGGTCTACGTGCCACTCTATTGCAGGCTTTGGCTACCCGGTCCGTCGAAAAGCCTAGTAAAATTCAGATTTCCGGTATACCCGCTCCGTCTTTGGGGAACTCTGCGGTGGCGTTGGTTGAAGCAGCTCCCCAAACCCACTCTCTGTACTCTCCAACTTGGTCATCAGTCGTATCTCGATAAAGAATCAAAGAAATTGGCAATTCAATTAAACACCATGGTTGGTGTTCGGTTGTACTGGTTGACAAAAATTTGAAGAAATCGGACTCAAATCCAAATGCCCATATTGGGGAAAAAAGAGCTGCAGCAGGCTGTGGAGGATTTACCTAGAGTTGATCAAGAAGATGATCCATTAGAGGAGGAGGAGGAGGAGGAGGAGGAAGACGACGACCATAACCATAGCCAAAACCTCGATCATCTTCGATTCTTCTCCGAAAGTGCTTTTTGAGGGTTGGGTTATGAGGAGCAGTTCAGGGCTTTTTGATTAGCGGTGCGTATTTTAGAATTGAGAATGGTGGAGACTAGAGGTGGAGATGGCATTGGGATTTTGGGTTGTCGGAGAGGAGGAGATTGAAGATGATTTTTTTTTTTTAAAACGGATTAAAGTACCGTCCATTTAAACAAAAAAAAAAAATCTTTTTATTGTTAAAATGTCTATTTTACCCTTCTTGTGGGCCCTTATGTCGGTGACAACTCAGCTTGTGACGTCATCTTTGGCGTCAAATTTGAAATTTAGACTTCGCTGATGAAAATTGAAAGTGCAAGGACGATCATGATTAAAACAAAATGTCAGGGACCAAACTAATGTTTACCCCAAAGTTGGAGAGGGCAAACTGAATTTAGTCCAAAAGTAAAATAGCAAGCTATACAAATTTTGGCACTAACTAAAGTCCTCAAAAGTCATAAACAACTTATTGACGTAAAAACAATTGTTGCCAATGTTTTGGGGTATTACAAAGGGGGTTTTGAAAAGTGTGTGTATTTTAATCTAACTAAGTTAACTAAGTGATCGATCAAACTATGAATCAAGAGAATAGGGGGGGGGGGGGGGGGGGGGGGGGGGGGGGGCGCGACAAAGATGTTATCAACCATTAACACGAAAACAGAATATCAAATCACAAATCACAAATCCAAATATGTAGATGAAAGAAATCAATCAAGAACAGAGATGAACGCATACACAAGTTCTTATTTTCTTCCTTAATTAATTAAATAGATGAATGCATCATAGTTTATCATATTAATATGCATTGCTAGTGAACAACATAATTAACGTATAATGCATTGAGAAAGTTTGATTGATTTAAGAAAAGTACATAAGTTAGAAGGCTAATCAAACATGCAGAAGGAACTATAGGTTTTTCACTTAGCAATTAAGACCTAGAACTCTAACATATCTTAATCTGGAAACAATTATATGCAAATTCTAATTGTTTCAAACCAAATAAGATAAAAATACAAAACGTGGGATTGAACCACAAAATCAACAAACAATTATCATCATATAGAGATATCATAATTTATAATCTGCAATCAAAACGTTAAACATGTTTCATGATTATAGAAAACTAAACTTCAAAATGTATTCTTTATTCTCCCAAAATCTCTAAGTATCCAAATTTTTTCATCTGAAATTTCAACAATGTGTAAAAACCTTTTGGGAGACTATAATTCTGGATACATTCCAATTAAATATGTGCATGCCTCGCGGCCATACAGGCACCACACTAGTACAAAAAGTTAATCACACAACACTAATCACACAACGGAACACAAATCATCTGTTGTGTGTTGAAGTCAGTTTAATCATACAACGGTGCTGGTTGAATTCTGTTGTGTGAATGCCAACAAAGTGATAACTTTTTTATCAGAACTACATCACACAACGGAATTAAGTATTATCCGTCGTCTGAGTCATGAAAAATTTAGCGGCAGATTTCCCTCCACTCTTGATTCTTGATTGCCGCTTGAAATATGAAATTTGGGGTACTTGGTACAACTGTGCCTAAGATTTCCGTTGTGTGATTGAAAACTAGAAGCCAAATTTTGAGGAAGCTTGCTTGAATGTGTTTCACTGGGTAATCAAAGTGCAAGTTGTAGAAATTGGACAACTGAAGTTATACATTTCTGTTGTGTGAAGTGGGAACATAGGCGGCAATATTTTGAGTGAAAATGCTGTAGGCGGTATGTTTCCCTCCATGTTTTGGTATTTTGATTTTATGTAGTACACTCAGACGACTGTTTGTTTCAGTTTCTGTTGTAGGAGTAACTTTGAGAACATTTTGCTAGGTTTAATTGCCGCATCGTGTTCGGAAGAAAAAAGCAAAACAAAACAAAACCCAGCAGTCCTCTCGAACCTGTCGACACTCTCTCCACATTCAGTCCTCTCTCTCAAACCCTCTCTCAGTCTGAGCCAAAAGCTCAGAGCTTTCCCTTAATCCTCTCATCCAAAACCCTCAAATTTCAAATCCCCTAATCTTCATCTCATCCAATTGCTTCTCCGATTTGAATATCAACCTTCAATTCTACTCTACCATCTCCATTTCGCCGTCTCTCTCTCTCGGATTGCAGAGTCTTCTGTCGCCACGCCTCCACTACCTTCGTAAAACCGCCAACACCCTCCCATATCTGAATCAAAACTACCCCAAACCCTATCCTTCATCTTCGTCCTGTTCTAGATGAAAGCTTTTAAATTGGAAATTTCTCCGAGTATTCGCAATTGGTTTGTTCAATTTTGCTGTTTAGGTTAAATTTAATGGTTCGGAGTAGAAATTAGGTTTTGGTTTGATGGGTTTTCTATTGATTGGTTGTATGTTGCCTTTGGTTTGAATTGCAGGTTGCAAACTTGTATTTGTTTGCTGGGAATCCTAAATGATCGATTGGCTGAGATTATTGAGGAGGAATTGATACCAATCAATTACGATAAACAATGGCGATGAGAAAATTCAGAACAATTGTGCGGACCATAGGCCCAGCTCCTGTTCTCCAAGTCCCTCTTCAATTGGAGTATGTATATCCTGCCCCTCTCTCCCTCAAATGTTTATATGTGGATGCATGATGACAACCCAAATCCTTTGATTGCTTATGAAAATTGCGTCATTTAGTAGCAATTGGTAGGAGTAAAGTTGCGTAATTTAAAACAATGTCTAATCTATTTGCTGTGTCATATTTTGTAGACATGGCTAAAGCTGGGTTTCGTAACTTATCTTTTACTCTCATGGATATCAGGTAGCTAATTGTATGTTTTATTAGGCAATTTCTGGAATGCGCCCTACGTAGGGTGCGCCCCAGACGGCCGTTAACGGAAGGCCAAAATAGTCATTAAAAATTTCACAAACGACAAGGTGGTTGCAATGGGTAAAAATCTCTTTTACTGTGGCGCCATCCATCTCAACAGAGGGGTGCAATGGTCATTTAACATTGAAGTTGAATGAGAAATCGGACGTGGGAGAACAGTCGACCTCCTTGGCAGGGTCTCATGACTCATCTTCCTCCGAACCTTTGTAATTGTCTTCGAGTAGTGCCTTCGACCATAACATGAATCTTTGGCCGCTTTCCTGTGTCTTCTCCCTTTGCTCTCCGTTTCCATACTTAATGAATTCTGTGTTTATGAATTCAACCAAATATCAATACACAACTCACAGCACAAATCACCAACTCAACCCGGCCAAACGATCTGGCTTCGTCCTATCATCCTTCCGAGTTCTGGGACCAGGAGACCTACCGGAGAAGAGTCAGAAGTCCGGAATTGCTGCTGGAAACCGAAATCACAGTAAAAATCAGAAGTACCCAAAATACAATTTCTCCAAAGATTAATCGAATCGAAGAACTACTTACATAGACGTGAATAGGACGAGGAGCAGACCAACCTTCCTATACCATGCAAGCTGAACCGCAACCAGAGTCGCCGCCAGCAATTGCTAGAAAACTAGCTGGAATTGCAGCGGCTTCTCGAGGTCGTACAGTCGCCGATTGGATGATCTGAGGTCACGGATCGCACCACACCGCCGAGAGGGTTCAGCCACCACGGTTCGTCGACCTGAGGTGACCGGAATCGAGAGATGAGGTCTGGTCAAGCTTCAGCGTCGCGCGGGGTCGTCAGAACGGGTTCGAGACGCTCAAAGCTTCTGGGTCGTACAATCCCATCTGGTCTTTAATATCCCCACCTAAAATCAATTTCGACGGTTAAGATCAAGCGATGAATAATTTTAATGGCTCAGATTGCACCGCGGTATTTTCCATTTTTCTTAAATGATTTTCCATAATTCTAAAACTTTGAAAAATCACTATAAATAGATTGGGTATCTAAAATTTTTTTTGAAAATTCCCTCGCGCTTATCCTATCGTGTACTTTATTATCAAACTCTTAAATAGAGGATTTTACCTTGTGAAAATTTCTGAAAATATTCTCGAGCACCTTTTATAATTACCGAGATCGTAAATTAAATCTAAATTAATTGCATTTCCACTTCTTAAATATTTCCGGGGCTCACAGTATAGACTATATGTTGTAATAAATAAATTAGACCACATTAGTAGACATATAAGGATTTTGTGCGATCCAAATAATCAAAATTGAAAACTGATAAATTGTATATTACCCATCTATTTATAACGTATTAATAGGTACTGTGTAAAAAAATTAACTCGTTCTGCCGTCATTTCAACATCGAACATATCGGTCAACCATTTATCTGCTTATACATTTATATTGGTTGATATAGCTTATGTCCATGAGAGTGTGAGAGCTGACAGCTTGAAAAAGTAAAAAATAAAAGAAGATGTGTTTAAGTAGTTATGTGCATATTAGTTTTATGTATATTTAGGGCTTAAGGTTGACCACGTAGATTGAGATCTAAACTATGACGAAAAAAATTGAAATTTTGACCATAACCATTTCTTTCTGTCACGATAATATCTAACGGTCGAATTTGATAAATTTTATTTCCTCCTCTTTCTTTGATACGGAAGTATACATTTACAAAGAACTAATAAATTGGACTACATTAGTAGGCATGCAAGCATTTTGTGCGATCCAAATAATCGAAATTGAAAATCGATCAGTTTGACATTACCCATCTATTTATAGTATATTATTAGGTACTGTATAAATAAATTAACCCGATCCGCTATCATTTCAACACTAAATAAAGCGGTCAACTCTTTGTATACTTCTATTTCTCTAAGGAGAGTTGAATCACGAAGAGATAAACTTCTTGAAATTTTTACATTAGGTTATACAACTCATACCCACGAGAGTGTGAGAGTTAACAGATCAAAAAAATAAGTTGCGAATGAGCAGTTATGAGCAAATTAGTTTTATGTGGCATTTTAGGTTTAGAGTTGACATAGTAGATTGAGACCCAAATAACTGCGAAAATAACTGAAATTTTGACTATGATCATTTCTTCTTATTATGACGGCATCCAACGGTCGTTTTTGATAAAGCCTATTTCCTCCACATTGTTCCTCATGGAGTGCATACTATTTGATACAACTAAAACAAGTTGAGCCACATTAGTAGGCATGTAAGTATTTTGTGCAATCCAAATCATCGTAATTGGAAATCGATTAATTTGATATTACCTATCTATTTATAGTGTATTAATAGGTATTGTGTAAAAAAAAACTAACCCGATTCGATTAAATAAAATAGTCAACTCTTTATATGCTTTCACTTTCCCTAAGGGGAGCTGAATCACGAAGAGATAAATTTCCCAAAATTTTTACATTAGGTTATGTAGCTCATGTCCACGAGAGTGTGGGAGTTGACAGTTTCGACTGAGCAGTTATGAGCATTTTAGTTTTATGTGTATTTAGGATTTACGGTTGACAACGTAGATCGAGACCCAAACTATAACGAAAAGAATTGAAATTTTGACTATAACCATTTCTTTATGTCATGATAATATCTAACGGTTGAATTTGATATATTCTATTTCCTTCACCATGTGTTGTCACGGAAGGTATACTTCTACATCTTACTAATAAGTTAAACTATATTAGTAGGCATGTAAGTATTTTGTGCGATCAAAATAATGAAAATTGAAAATCGATCAGTTTGACATTAACCATCTATTTATAGTATATTAATAGGAATTGTGTAAAAAAAAACTAACCCGATTCGCCGTTATTTTGGCATTAAATAAAATGGTCAACCTTTTATACGTTTTTACTTCCCTAAGGGGAGCTGAATCATGAAGAGACAAATTTCCCAAAATTTTAACAGTAGGTTATGTAGCACATGTCCACAAGAGTGTGGGAGTTGACAGCTCAAAAAAATAAGTTGCGAGCGAGCGGTTATGAGCATTTTAGTTTTATGTGTATTTAGGGTTTACAGTTGACCGCGTAGATCGAGACCCAAACTATAACGAAAAGAATTGAAATTTTAACCATAACCATTTCTTTATGTCATGATAATATCTAACGGTCGAATTTTATAAATTCTATTTCCTTCACCTTGTTTGTCATGGAAGGTATACTTTTACACCTAACTATCTAGTTAAACTACATTAGTAGGCATGTAAGTATTTTGTGCGATCAAAATAATGAAAATTGAAAATCGATCAGTTTGACATTAACCATCTATTTATAGTATATTAATAGGTATTGTGTAAAAAAACTAACCCGATTCGCCGTTATTTTGGCATTAAATAAAATGGTCAACCCTTTATACGTTTTTACTTCCCTAAGGGGAGCTGAATCATGAAGAGACAAATTTCCCAAAATTTTTACATTAGGTTATGTAGCACATGTCCACGAGAGTGCGGGAGTTGACAGCTCAAAAAAATAAGTTGCGAGTGAGCGGTTATGAGCATTTTAGTTTTATGTGTATTTAGGGTTTACGGTTGACCACGTAGATCGAGACCCAAACTACAACGAAAAGAATTGAAATTTTAACCATAACCATTTCTTTATGTCATGATCATATCTAACGGTTGAATTTGATAAATTATATTTCTTCCACCTTGTTTGTCATGGAAGGTATACTTCTACTGGTAACTAATAAATAAGTAAACTACATTAGTAGGCATGTAAGCATTTTGTGCGATCTAAATAATCGAAATTGAAAATCGATCAGTTTGACATTATCCATCTATTTATAGTGTATTATTAGGTACTGTGTAAAAAAATTAACCCGATCAGTCGTCATTTCGACATTAAATCAAGCAGTCAACCTTTTATATGCTTCTACTTCCCTAAGGGGAGCTTAATCACAAAGAGATAAATTTTTCAAAATTTTAACATTAGGTTATATAGCTCATACCCACGAGAGTGTAAGAGCTGACAGATCGAAAAAATAAGTTGCCAGTGAGCGGTAATGAGCATTTTAGTTTTATATGTATTTAGGGTTTAAGGTTGACCACGTAGATCGAGACCCAAACTACGACGAAAAAAATTGAAATTTTGACCATTATCATTTCTTTATGTTATGATAATATCTAACGGTCGAATTTTATAAATTATATTTCCTCCATCTTGTTTGTCTTAGAAGGTATACTTCTACAAGTAACTAATATACAAAGTTAAACTACATTAGTGGGCATGTAAGTATTTTGTGCAATCCAAATATTCAAAATAGGAAATCAATCAGTTTGACATTATCCATCTATTTATAATGTATTATTAGGTACTGTGTAGAAAAATTAACCCGATCTGTCGTCATTTCGACATTAAATCAAGCGATCAACCCTTTATATGCTTCTACTTCCCTAAGGGGAACTTAATCACAAAGAGATAAATTTTCAAAAATTTAACATTAGGTTATATAGCTCATACCCACGAGAGTGTAAGAGCTGACAGATCAAAAAAATAAGTTGCGAGTGAGCGGTAATGAGCATTTTAGTTTTATGTGTATTTAGGGTTTAAGGTTGACCACGTAGATCGAGACCCAAACTACGACGAAAAAAATTGAAATTTTGACCGTAACCATTTCTTTATGTAATGATCATATCTAACGGTCGAATTTGATAAATTATATTTCATCCACCTTGTTTGTCATAGAAGGTATACTTCTACATGTAACTAATAAATGTTAGTAGGCATGTAAGTATTTTGTGCGATCTAAATAATCGAAATTGAAAATCGATCAGTTTGACATTATCCATCTATTTATAGTGTATTATTATGTACTGTGTAAAAAAATTAACCCGATCTGTCGTCATTTCGACATTAAATCAAGCAGTCAGCCTTTTATATGCTTCTACTTCCCTAAGGGGAGCTTAATCACAAAGAGATAAATTTTTCAAAAATTTAACATTAGATTATGTAGCTCATATCCACGAGAGTGTAAGAGCTGACAGATCGAAAAAATAAGTTGCCAGTGAGCGGTAATGAGCATGTTAGTTTTATATGTATTTAGGGTTTAAGGTTGACCACGTAGATCGAGACCCAAACTACAACGAAAAAAATTGAAATTTTGACCGTAACCATTTCTTTATGTAATGATCATATCTAACGGTCCAATTTTATAAATTATATTTCCTCCATCTTGTTTGTCATAGAAGGTATACTTCTACAAGTAACTAATATACAAAGTTAAACTACATTAGTGGGCATGTAAGTATTTTGTGCAATCCAAATAATCAAAATAGGAAATCAATCAGTTTGACATTATCCATCTATTTATAATGTATTATTAGGTACTGTGTAAAAAAATTAACCCGATCTGTCGTCATTTCGACATTAAATCAAGCGGTCAACCCTTTATATGCTTCTACTTCGCTAAGGGGAACTTAATCACAAAGAGATAAATTTTCCAAAAATTTAACATTAGGTTATATAGCTCATACCCACAAGAGTGTAAGAGCTGACAGATCAAAAAAATAAGTTGCGAGTGAGCGGTAATGAGCATTTTAGTTTTATTTGTATTTTGGGTTTAAGGTTGACCACGTAGATCGAGACCCAAACTACGACGAAAAGAATTGAAATTTTGACCGTAACTATTTCTTTATGTAATGATCATATCTAACGGTCGAATTTGATAAATTATATTTCATCCACCTTGTTTGTCATAGAAGGTATACTTCTACATGTAACTAATAAATGTTAGTAGGCATGTAAGTATTTTGTGCGATCTAAATAATCGAAATTGAAAATCAATCAGTTTGACATTATCCATCTATATATAGTGTATTATTATGTGATGTGTAAAAAAATTAACCAGATCTGTCGTCATTTCGACATTAAATAAAGCGGTCAACCCTTTATATGCTTCTACTTCCCTAACGGGAACTTAATCACGAAGAGATAAATTTTCCAAAATTTTAACATTAGGTTATATAGCTCATATCCACGAGAGTGTAAGAGTTGACAGATTGAAAAAATAAGTTGCGAGTGAGCGGTAATGAGCATGTTAGTTTTATGTGTATTTAGGGTTTAAGGTTGACCACGTAGATCGAGAACCAAACTACAACGAAAAAAATTGAAATTTTGACCGTAACCATTTCTTTATGTAATGATCATATCTAACGGTCGAATTTGATAAATTATATTTCATCCACCTTGTTTGTCATAGAAGGTATACTTCTACATGTAACTAATAAATGTTAGTAGGCATGTAAGTAGTTTGTGCGATCTAAATAATCGAAATTGAAAATCAATCAGTTTGACATTATCCATCTATTTATAGTGTATTATTATGTGCTGTGTAAAAAAATTAACCCGATCTGTCGTCATTTCGACATTAAATAAAGCGGTCAACCATTTATATGCTTCTACTTCCCCAAGGGAAGCTTAATCACGAAGAGATAAATTTTCTAAAATTTTAACATTAGGTTATATAGCTCATACCCACGAGAGTGTAAGAGCTGACAGATCGAAAAAATAAATTGTGAGTGAGCGGTAATGAGCATTTACACTAATTTAGGGTTTAAGGTTGACCACGTAGATCGAGACCCAAACTACGAAGAAAAAAATTGAAATTTTGACCATAACCATATCTTTATGTTATGATAATATCTACCGGTTGAATTTTATAAATTCTATTTCCTCCATCTTGTTTTTTTTAGAAGGTATACTTCTACATGTAACTAATAAAATAAGTTAAACTACATTAGTGGGCATGTAAGTATTTTGTGCGATCCAAAATAAGATGCTAGTGAGCGGTTATGAACATTTTAGTGTTATGTGTATTTAGGGTTTATGGTTGACCATGTAGATCGAGAATCAAACTATGACGAAAAAAATTAAAACTTTGATCATAACTATTTCTTTATGTCATGATAATATCTAACGATCGAATTTGATAAATTCTATTTCGTCCACCTTGTTCGTTTTGAAAGGTATATTTTTCTCTATTATCAAAAAACATGCTAGACAACTTGGATAAGCATATAAGGATTTTGTGCGATTTACAAATTATTAAAAATTGAAACATTTAAAATTAAACAGTAAGTAACTTGGTACTATCAGGAAAAAAAAAAAAACAGTAAGTAACTTATTAAAATTAAAATGCTGATTTTTTTGAATTAAAATAAAAATTTCTTTTATTTAAAAAGTCTATCTCCACTATTTTTTTGTTTGATGAAAGAAAGCCTTTCTCTACTATTAAAATCAAAATGATTACTTATTTTTTCTTAGTATAAAAATTAAACATTGATAAAAGTTAAACAAATTAAATTTCCCTTTACCAAAAAATAAAAAGAATAAGCTATATTTGCAGCCCAGGTGGCTCGAACCTTTGCAGCCAACAAATTTGCCAGGTGTCTTCACCACCATGTCAACCAACCTTAACATCATTCATTTATCCAACCACATATAAGAAGCAGTATCTGAAGCAACTAAACATAATGGTGTCTGTTCAATACTTCGATCTCTCTCTTCCCCTATACTCTACCCATCTCTCGACTGGAACTTGCAGCAGCTCCTAAAGCTTGTTGGATAGGAGAATACACTGTAGGTCTCGAGTGTGGTTGTTGGGGTTATACTGGAGCTCGATGCAGGAGCCGATATAGGCTTCGGTGATTTCTTCTTGGCCTACAACTCCAGTGTAGCGGCAGCGTCCGATAATGGCCTCGAAATTGATCAAGAACTTGGGACATAGCAACTCGTCATCAGGTTTGATAAGGCCCCGAAAAGACGTACGGCACGAATTGTCACCCAACAATTCAAAGTAGTCTCTGGACAAGGCCATATATGTGTTTATGAACAAGAAATGAAGAAAGATGAAGATGATAACACGAGCCTCAGCCCCTTTTACCTTGTTTCGCATATTACATTAATACCCTCAGCTTTCTACACTAACGGCAGCTACTTTACTGATAACGAAAGTTAGCTTTGCAATTACACTACTGTCCTTGTAATTCAAATCGTGTGGACGGAGCAAGCCACGCTGGACGGGCCCACGAGGGCGCACCCTACGTAGGGCGTATTCCAGCCGCTCCCGTTTTATTATATATAAAGGGCAGAAGCTTTTGTTAATAAGTGTAGCTTGAATACAAACACACTGATACATAAATAACTTGTGTTGCTTTTGAGTTTCGATTTGGCAGTAATTTTATCAGTTTGCTTAAGTATTGGTGCTGCTGGCTCTTCACTTATAGCTTACTCATTTATTTCTTCTGAAGTATTGGGTTTCCATTACTCTGCCCAATTATACTCAATTAAGAGAGATGCCATCAATATGTGATTGATAATCAAATATGCAACCTTTTGTAGTTTTTTTTTTTGTCCAGATCCCTATAATTGCCATACGGGACATGAAAACCAATAAAGAAGCTGCACCATGACAATGTCATCAAGTTGAAAGAGATTGTGACGTCTCCAGGTAGTGTAGACTTGTAGTAGTAATTTGTTATAAATAGTAATACTTATTTGTTATTTGTGTGTATACAACTATAGACATGCGTTTGTAATGTGCTTTTTGTTCCCAGAAATAGTTTTATTCATTGTCAAGTTTCACGCTGCTATCTGTAATTTGGGTGTTTTATTCATTGTCAAGTTTTTCACATTGGTTTTATCTTATCTGATATCAGCAAATTTCAAACTTAATCTGTTTTCTTGGAGTTGCAGATGGTAACTAGTATAAGGGGGGCATCTATACGTAATTCACACCCCATTTTGTCCAGGTATGGATTAGGTGTTTTAATTTAGCTTTATTGGGCATAGTAGGTATCTATCACTGCATTAACCTATTCTGTTTTTCCATGGCTTAGGGAAAAGATGATGCTGGAACTTGGGCTAGGGAAAATCACTGCAACCTGAGAATACTGAAAGAGTTCATATGTTCACTGGTCTTTTTTGTTGAAAGCTGCAGCTACACTGAAGTGTGAAGAAGAGTATTTAGTTATTTTTTGTTCTCTCTTTTTAATGGGGTATAACTGATAATTTTTTGTCCACTAACATAAATGTCAATCTAGGGAGTCATTGGTGAAGTGCCTGATATTATACTCAGATGTGTTAGTCGAGATGAGGCCGCCTTGGCTGTGGCTCAAAAGGTCAGTGCTACTCTTTCGAAGAAGCTTTTTTTTTTTCATGTGTTCGCCTATATTGGACAAACGATTAGGTCTTTTTTAACATCACTTGAGTTTGATTTTCATTGGATATATATTCTTGACTTGCAGGCACTGGTGGTACAAGCATTTACAGTGGAATAGTTTCCCGGTAATTAATATTACAATGCCTCTCTCTCTCTCTCTCTCTCTCTCTCTCTCTCTCTCTCTCTCGCACTTTAGTTCTGTTTAGTTGATGCATTCAGTTAGCCATTTGGTGTAGAGATGGTTGTTTAAAATAGGACTATTCTCTTTGTCTTTTTTTGGCTGAACAGAGTTCAAACCCTTCGATTATGAGTTCCTGTAAATCTGTAATCAACTTAAGATTCCTTAAACCCTCAACCCCTTTGCTCTCTACACTTCAACTCCCCTTCTTGTACTTCTCCTTTTACAGAGAAGCATTCTATTGAGAGGTACCAGAGATACCAGCAGCTATACAATAACCAATTGGAGGAAACCACTCTATGCTCTCTCCTTCCTGATTGTGATGCTGATTCAGATTTCACAAGGCAAAATGACATTGCCTTGCAGCTACCAGAGCTGAGAAAGCTGCTTCAGGTGTTGAGAGAGGAGAGAGAGGGAAGGAGGGTGTGGTGGAGGCACGTGTGGGCCTGGAAATGTCTTCTTAGTGGGCCTGGGCCTGGGGACCTTGAACTCCTGACATTGAAGGCTGTATGATAGGTTGGTGTCCAATGATGTGTTGGATTTTGTTGCCTCTGATGCTCGACCTGTCTATGTGGGTAAGACTGCTGGGTACCATAGCAGAACCCAGGTGAAGCTCTAATCTTTATTACAATCTCTTATATTTAGCCAAGACCAAATTTTTCTTTGATTTCTAATTGGGTGCGTTCCCCAATTGTAAATTTTAATCTTTGTGTAACTGGGTGAATTGGGCATTCCGGTTTGTGGTAATGATTGTAAAGTTTTATGAATTGCTTTGGGATTCGAATTAAAACATTTTATTTTGTGATAATGATTGTAAAGTTTAATAGATTGGGATTTTGTGGAACCGGTAAGTAATTTGATCCTCGCATTTCAGGAGGAGATACATGAATTGCTACTGAGTTTTGCTGAAGCTGGAGCTACTGTTGTCAAACTAAAAGGAGGGGATCCATTGGTGAGTTCTTAGATTTATCTTCAAAAAGTTATGGTGATTCCTTACATGTGGAATTGGTAACATTTATTGTTTGTTGTTTAGGTGTTTAGAAGGGTGGAGGGAGACGGATTTTTTGCAACAGCAAGGAATTCAAGTGCAAGTTATTCCAGGTACAATAATGACTCAGTACTAGTAAATGTTGTCATTTAGCTGAGCATTTTTATGAGAATATTTGAATGTCTCATGAACTTTAGATGGCTCGATTAGCTACCTATTTCTTTCAAAGAGAGTACATTCAATTTCTAACCAGAATATCCTACATTGTCAGCAGTGGCAGTTGATATATAAGTGAGGCTTTTTTTTTTTGCCCCCTTCAAGTTGTTCCTTAACAGTCTGAGTTTTGATTCAGTTTTAATTTGTCCCCTTGTCTATTGGATTTTCTTAGGTCTATGATTGTTTGCAGTTTGGTGGTCTTGTTTTGTGTACTTTTTGGTTGATGGTGTTTGTTGATCATCATGTTTTTTGTATCCTGTTAATTTTAAAGAGAAGTAGAGTTTTCATATTCTGTGGACTGCTAGCACATTTTGACAGTACTTCCTGTTTTCATATGATTTTCCTATTAAAAAGGAGTGAAAATCCTAGTCTCTACCTCATAGAAAAGAGGTGCCTGGGATTGCCATAAGTCTCTTTTTAATTCCTAAATTCTGAAAGCCCTCAAGTTCCAAGCAGGGGCAGGGAACACATGAAATAAAATGAACAGATAAAGAAAATAAAATGGCAAGGTAATACACTTAACATGTGGGATTACTTTTCATTGAGGATTCCATGCACAACTTTCTTCCTATTTAGGATGCGGCCATTTTCTGATTTAGCAAATTGTGCATCCTTCTTTGGCTTCACCTAGTACAGGAAAAAAAATGGAGAACTTGAATAATAAGTAAACTCTTATAAACATTTGAACAGGTATGGAGATTGGGGAGTTTGCTTCACATATGGTACCTGGTTTGCACTAGGAGGATTGGCAGCTGCTGGCAAGACTTTTAGCACTTGTGCAGCCATGCGCAATGGGGTTAGCAGGAGATGATGAGTGAGACATTCGAGGTTTTGTAGAAGCGAATGGCAGCTGAAGGTTAAGAGCCATCGACAATAGGAATGGTTTTTTATTCATGTGTAGCTAGCTAAGAATGCTCTTGTTTGGTGCATTATCTTGTTACTTGAATGTATTGATGCTTGAATAATGGTACTTGAATGATATATATGGATTAGAGTATTGTTTATATGGTAATATATTGAGCATTATTCTGGACAAACATTTATATCGATATTCTTCTTGTTGTTCAAGGGTTAGTCATACAACACAATACAAAACAATGTGTTGTATGAATGTAAAAGAGTTTAAAATTGAGGTTTCTCCTACAACAGTCACTAGTTGGTACCCAATTGATTACAGTATTCACACAACGGATAATCAAATATAGTTGTTGTGTGAACTAACAACCAACAACAAAAGAAAACAAAATTCTGTTGTGTGAGATTCATAACACACAACAGAAATAAAATGATCACTGTTGTCTGAGTAATCAACAGACAAGGGAGATCATTTTACTTCAGTTGTGTGTTACTTACCTCAGACAACAGATATTAAGTTATATCCGTTGTCTGTTATTAGTCTCAGACAACAAATAATCAGTTATATCCGTTGTCTGTTATTAGTTTCAGACAACAAATAATGAGTTATATCCGTCGTGTGTTATGAATCTCAGACAACAAAAAATGAGTTATATCTGTTGTGTGTTATGAATCTCAGACAACGGCAAATTTCATTTTCTGTTGTCTGATTGTGCCGCGGCATCCCCGCGCATGCCATGGCAGGCACATGCCTGCGCATAATTCACACAACGGAAACTAGTATTCTGTTGAGCAAAGTGATATCACACAACGGTGAAATCACCGTTGTCTGATGTTTTAATCACACAACACTCACTTAGACCACGGTGAGTTTGGTCATCAGACAACAGAAATTCACCGTCGTCTGATGACCTTTTTGTAGTAGTGCCACATCACCCAATATAAGTTGTCAATGTGAATGGCTTGAAAATTCGCCACATGTGCGGGGGCGTGTTGAGAGTATAGATCCCACATGGGAAAATGGGAACCTTGCTTATGAGTTTATAAGAGTTTGGAGCCACTCCATCCATTGCCAATTGGTTTTGGATGTGAATTCCAGATTACTTTATCAATAATTTATGAACCTAGAAGTTCACCGTCATTAATTTCCACTTTCTTCTATTCCTTTATTCATGAAGTTTCAGAGTAATTTGTGGTTATAGAAGACGTGTGTGTTGAAAGCACCACCATCATTATGGGAAAACCAGCTTTTGAAATATGTAAAATGTACAACGAATGTATAAAAAGCTCAGCAAGCAAACAAACCAGCAACATTGCACGGGACAAAGTACCTAGTTTTATACTAGAAAACCCTTTTCTAGATTTCTAGTTTTCTTTGTTTGTATGGGAGCAGTTTGGGATGGATTTGGCCCAAAACAAAGCATAATTTGGGCCTACCGCTACCGAACCGAAGTTGCTCGGTAAGCCCATATCCACAACCGTAACCAAACCGTCAAAAGCCCAAACCGAAAGATTAGTATACCAAATTTTCGGTTGGTTTATGTTGGTATTGAGGTTTTACCGAATGCAACTGGGCCTCCTAGAACATAGCCTTCATTTATCTATGTCTCATCAATATATCAACATCAATACCAAACAACTTGATTCCGAAATGTTGTTTTTGGAAAACCAGTGTGTATTTCACCATAGTGAAGAACTCTGCAAAGCTTCTACCAGTCTGCCCCAATCTCAAAGAACGAGAGTTTTAAAATTTGGGGTTCTTCACAAATCTTTAGAATCCTGCCTTTGATTAGTGTTTTGGATTCTCCGGTGCAAATAAATAGATGATTTCACAGGTTCAGAACCTGCATAGCTTCTATCAACAAAAAACAAGAGGAAGAAATCTTCACATGCTCAGACTTAGCAGCACAACCCCAATGCATAAAAGTAGCTATTGAACCCACAAAAAAGAAGAAGAGAAAGCCCAGCCCAAGCTTCTATCACCAAAAAAAAAAAAAAAAAGAGGAAGAAAGTTTTCTAGAAGAAGAGAGAGAGAACAGAGAGGTAAGAGAAAAGACGAGAGGAGAGTGAGAGAAGACTAGGGGTTGTGGTCCTCGTGCGCCTCTTATATTAATTATTTGGTGTGGACAACTAATAAATATAAAATTTGTACACAAGGTACCAAGAAAAGCTCGTGACCTGGTGGTTGAGAGCAATGTCCCTCTATAAGAAGTTAACAGTTCAATTCATCCCACTTACATTTTGGGAATTGTTCGGTATATACGTGTATACGGTTGGTACGATATATCGTCGATATGCAAATACTCACACCGTAGCCGAGCCGAAATGTCGGTAAGCTGATTTTTAATTCAGCCTAATGTGGTACAGGCCGGTTTGAAAATCAGCTAGTTTGGCCCAAAATGCCAGCCCTAGAGCAGAACACTTGTCCCCAAATCCTCTGTCCCAACTTTGTCCTACTAATAATAACTTATCACATGTTTTTCCACTAACAGAAACTTAATATTGTAACCTTATCTTATTTTTAATTTACACATAACAATCAATTAAAAGCAATATTTGGACTCTCGTGGACCTCGGTCCGAATACTGACTGGATGGATGTGTTACTAACTCGCTCATGTAACCTAAGTGGCCTGTACTTTATTTATTATTATTATTATTATTTTTTAAAAAAAAGATAGAAACTTCAATTAATCAATCGGAAAGCATATATTGGGGGAGACATAGACCAAAACCCTAAGTAAAATAGCGGTTACAGATACCATCGAGCAAAAGGGCCCAAACTCTAACCACAATATAAGACCATTTCCAAAACTACATAGTTAGAATCCTGAGATTCCCAATAATAACTCGTAGTCAACCACAAAAAATACTACGTCCTCTTCCACACCGTGTTCAAAAAGTACCAGATCACGTATAAGGATAACTTGTCAGTAAATTGACAACCAAAGTAAACAAAGCTGAAATCAAATCATCCCCTAGAATGACATCATTTACATGGCATGACAACCAAACCCAATTCTGGCTCAAGAGAATAAGGGAACAACTCTAACTCAAAGTAGAGAATTATTGACACTAAACTACCTAAAAACCAAAATGTAATAAAAAAAAATATAGGACAATCACAAACCATGTTCTATTGCTAAGAAACTAACACCAGCGCACCGCTAAATTTAGCCGTTGGAGTAGTGACAACACCGGCAACCTCTCGTACATTAGACTACCAAAGAGTTTGACGCTGCTACCCACTCTACTGTTGAAAATCCCTCAAACAAGGATCAAAACCCAAAGCGTTTTGGCTAGGAAGACCGAGCCAAGCACGAGCCTGCAACCACGACCAAGGTAGATGCACTATTGTCGTTATCCCAGCAGTAGGAACATGGAAAGCAAACGTCCCACCTGCAACCAAACTGCTCCACCAGATTCCTCCAAGGTTTCGGAGACATTGGACGAGGGAAACCAACGAAAAAATCCTAGTTTTCACTCTGTGTTTTGTGGAGCAAAAAAAACCCTCATTTGTAGAGTATTTAGAATTACGTACTTCTATGTTTTGCAGACTCCTGGTTTTCTTCATTGTCAACTTCTTATCATAGGAATCAAGTTCTTCATAGAAAAGGAAAACTAATCATGTTCTTCAAAGAAAACCAAAATTTTGAGGCTTCAACCATGGCTTTTCAAGGAATCCAAAATTCCAAACTGAGTTTGGTCGTCTATTTTCTCTCTCACCAAACCCATGATAGATTTTCTATACTCTAATCCTTCACCATCAGTTGTAAAAATCTGCTTTTATTCTAATAAGAAACCTGATAATCAAATTGTAGATTGGCTGGATAAAGGTTTGGTGAATTACAAAAGAAGAGGAGAAAGATATGATATTAAACCCAGATTGAGCAATTGGAAAAACCCAGAAAATCAATTCATTATTACCTTTTCATTTGAAGGAACCCTATAAATCTAACAAATCTTGACCAGCAAAAAAACTGAACTTGCAGAAGATTGAAGTGATTAATTTAAAGTGAGCATTGCATTGATTTAATTTAGATGATTAATTTAGATTTGTGTTCAAGTAAATTTAGAATATGTGTCTGGCCCAAACTCTAGGTTACTTGACCTAGTTGTAATAGGTTTTGAATTAGAGATATTCTCAGAGATATTCATAGATATTCGATTAATTGTACAATTATCTTTCCTTGTACAACTCTGATTCAATGTCTTTAATCCTCTATATAAAGGCCCTCTATTATCAATGAAAGTACGATTCAGTTCTCTCCTAATTTCAGTTTTCCTTAAACACGTTACCAGCACGAAGCCCTAACTCTGAAACAAATAGCCAAACCCTAATTCAAGAAGCTAAAACCCTAAATTCAAATACAAAACCTTGAAGCCTTTTCTGCCTCCACCTCACACCTTAAAGAGCTTGATCCCAGGAGTCCAGAACAAGCTGCAAAACAACCAAACTAGCCGGAAACCTACCAAACTGGCCACCGGAAACTCCAAATCACCCGCAGCAAATACTCTACCAGTTCACCACCTTACGGACCTCAGATTGCTACCAAATTTTTCCAGCAGAAGCTTCTCAATCCAATGATTCACGAACCTGAAGAAAAACCCAAAAACCGGTCTCGAAGTTATTGAACCGGCAGCCAAAACCTCCTGCAGAAAAACGGACAGAAGAAAAAAAAAAAAGGAGGGAGCCCAAGCAGCAACTTAAGATTCAGCCCAGAAGCCCAGTTGGCAGAAAGAAAGGAAAAAAAAAAGTATCGCAGCCCACAGACGACTCGGCCCACTGACGTCACTGGCCTACCTCGGCGACACGCCAGCTCTGCCACGTCAGCTTCGGTGACACATCAGCTCCGGCGACTTTCGGGCCATTTTCAGGTGAGATTTTCCGGCGACTTTCCGATAACTATTTCGAGGTATGTTTTTACTAAAACTTCCCCTTTTTGAGTTTTTTTTTTTACAATTTCTCTTCATTTTATCAGGGCCTTGCAACCTCTTTTCTTCTACCCCCCCCTTTCTTCTTCATAGGGGAGACCAAAATCCTTACTATGGGGGTTCGTGCTCACTCTGCTTGGAGCTTGTAAAGTCTTCCAAACTTATAGTTTGTTGAGATGTTATGATCGACCACAAACACATCATTTTTTCGATCTAATCCAATACCTCTTGGAATTGATTTTTTGGAAGCGACTACGCTCAGAAATTTTATATGTTCTTCGTGGTAGTCTTTTAAGCTCCAAAACTACTAAGTTCTTGTTCTCTTTTAGGATGAGTAACCTGAACAGACTGGACTTCACTCCATTGGGAACAACTGGCTCTAGATATCACAAGTGGATTCGTGATGTCCGCCAGCATCTCAAGACCGATGGAATCCTGGATACTCAAGCCTAGCCAGGATGTGCTAACTGCTGAGCAAGCTCAAGCTTTGGTAGCAAATAGAGCAGCCTTAGAGGCAAATAAGGCGAAAGCCATCATCCTAATAACTCGTCATATTGTATTGATGATTCATTCTAGTACAAGTATATTAATGAAGAAGACCTAGAAGGCTGTGGGTTTCACTCGAAGAAAGATTTGGCAATGTCTGTGACTCCCTACTTCCTAAACTAGAAGTGAGATGGCATAACCTCTGCTTCTGTCATTTCAAGTCAGTTATTGACTACAACTCAAAAGCACTTCGCATTAAATCCTTAATGGAATTCTGTGGAACAGATATCATAGATGCAATGTTGATTGAGAGGACTCTCTTTACCTTCACCGTCTCTGCTTTGATGGTTGCAAAAAACTATCGAATCGATGTTACTACAAGAAGAATCATAAGGTTTCATAAGCTCATTGGAGCTATGAATGTCTCTAAAAAGCATGACAACATTCTTGTGAAGAACTATAATTCGAGACCCATGAGAACAGAGCATATTCCGGAGTCCAATTATAGTCGCGCTCCTGAGGGAGGGCGCCAAGAGCGAAACCCTAAATCTAGGGACAATTCTGGATGTTCTGGTCCATATTCTAGCTCTAATGAGGAAGGTACCCGCCAGGCGAACATGGAACCGAAGAGGTCAAAGTGGAAAGAGGGAGGGAGGCAACGCCTCTGGCCATGTTGGTGGCGCCACTAACACTAAGTGCCATCCAAGTAATGCTTTCAAAGTGCCTCAATCAATGGAGTCTGAGCACAGAGATGTATGTTCTCGATGTGGATTATCTGGTCATTGGGCACACATTTGTGGAACTCGTAGAGTGTTATCACCGCCTAAAAAGTATATTGTGAAGCAAAAGAAGCTCATTACATGCTGATTTGCAGGAGTGAAGTGAGTGAGCTCAATAAATAGCCAAGTTCTGTTTAAGTCTTTATTTTTCCAAGAGATGTAGAGTGTGTGATAGACAATTGCCATTACTTTGTAGTAAATTCCATTGGTTTAGTTTTCTTCACAGGCTTATCCAAAAAGAGTAGTATGATGTCTAGGAAGGTTTTGAGATAAGTGGTACTGAACCGAGCCTTGCTCCACCAACATCTCTCTACTCACCTGGTCATATTTATTTTGGAGTTTCCGAAAGAAGTCAAACGACTACCTTTGCTTTGCATTAGCTAGCATTTGGATTAGATTTTCTTAATGGTTAAGAGACAATGATCTACTCTGTTGGCTTATGAATAAAATTTCGAGTTCTTTTCATTATGACTCCATTTTGATTATGAGCATATTACTTTGTACTACGATGGCTGGGCCATCAGTATTACTTCAAGGACATGGAATAGCCCAAGTTACCCTTGCCACATGGCACCTTGATTACTATCATAGAAACTCTCTACGTTTCTAGGGCAAATCACACCTATGAATAGCCAACGGATTCTATGCTGAAATGCATGTAGAGAAAGAAAATGAGTTCCATTGCAATCCTTTAATTTATGTGTCTCTCTAGTGGACTCTATGTCACTATTCGACCTATTAAATCCAATAAATTTATTAGAGAAGATCTATTGGATTTAGACATATATTAGCTTTGTCACGACAGGATAGGTCATTCTAGTCATGATATGATGATCCGTCTACAAAAGACTTCATATGGACATCCTTTCTTTCGAGCGAAATGAAGCATGAATCAAAAGTTGATTCTTGGACTAAGTGTGACCGCCGCCACCGCCACTCCAGCCTAGGGCTGGCACAGTCCATATCATGGTGATGGATGGCACCCTAGGTGATGCTACAATCACAAACTTTGCTTCAAATGGCATTTTAGACGCTCAACCCCAACCAAAATCCTCATTAATTGGTTGCTTCTAGAGCCTCTCGATCATTTTACAAAGCCTGTTCCTTAGGAAAATTAGGATTGAGACCATCCTATGCAAATAATATGAAAATATTCATTATTTCTTACATAGAGTCCTTGGGGATTCTATGGACTAGTTCAACCAACTTGCGGACATTTAAATATCTCATAATGTTGGTTGACACGCAAACACGTAGTCACGTGTTGTGCCATTGTCCACTTGTAATTTTGCTTATGCTACGCTCCTAGTACATATCATATGACAACGGGCTCACTCCCCAGATCATCCTATTCAATCAATTGGATTTGACAATGCTAGAGAGTTTAGATCGAAAACTTTCGATGGTTATTGCATTGGGACTAATGTTGGACATCATATTCCCATGAACACACCTAAATGGTGTTGCAGAAACGACTACGATGGTAGCCCGGATATTGATAATGCGCACCAATCTCCTTATATCTTCTTGGGGTAATGCAATATTACATGTAGCCATGCTAATTTGTCTATGACCCATCACCACTCAATCTACTTTTGTGTTACAGCTAGCAGTGTGGTACCGGTATCTTGTACTTACTCATATTTGAGTGTGTTATTTATGTGCCATTGATTGTGCTGCCACAGCGCATTATGATGGGTCCTTACAAAAGAATGGGCAACAACTAAGTTGGATTTGAGACTCCAACAATTGTCTGTCACTTAATGCCCTTGCTAGGTGATCTTTTACCGCTAGATTTGCAGATTGTCACTTTGATGAGACAGTCTTCCAGTCGTTATGGGAAGATAAGAACATGAATGTTTAGCAGGAAAACATGAATTGTCGTGGCCTATCCCCACTATGTCTCATCTCAATCCCCACTAAAGTGACGAGATCACACATATCTGCTGCAAACATGCCTGCAAGGAAGGATGTCCCTATGAGGGGACGTAGCGCCACCCTACTTGGAGGAAGGCATGGCGCCAATGCCAAAGAGAGTGGCACTCTGGCATTGTAGGCCATGACCCCAGCTAGGATGCTTGGGAGGCCCGTGGGTTCGAATGATACTTTGGCACAACCCAATTGTTGGATCATCGACACTCAAAATCCGTCTAATGAGAATCTTCCGGATTATGGTTATCGTTAGGGGACAACTCAACGTTAGAACCTATTTCTGAGAATATAGAGCTCTTTGAAAATTACACTAGTGTACATGAGACGTGGGATAGAAACTCCACCATAATTGATGTTGTAGTTGCGCATGAGTTTGTTGAGTCTGATGATATCGAACCACGTTCTGTTGATGAATGAATGCCAACGTAGAGAGATTTGGCCTAAATGGAAAGATGCGATCTAGGTTAAGTTGGATTCTTTAACGAAAAATAAGGTTTTTGAGCCAGTGATGCCAACACCTCCTGACATAAAACTTGTTGACTAATGGGTCTTCATTAGAAAGCGTGATGAGAGAAAAAGAAAGTAATCTCGTCTTATAGCACAAGGCTTCTCACATGGAAGTGACTATGATGAGTCATATTCTCTCATAATGGATGTCATTGCACTCCACTACCCTGTCAGTTTGGTAGTTTCTGAATAATTGAACATGCAACTTACAAATGTGGTCACTACGTATTTCTATGGGGATCTAGATACGGAATATACATGAAGGGTTCTGGTGAACTTCATTTACCAAGTCAAGTGGTTCTAGACCAGTGAAGCGTGTTTGCAATAAGATTGAAATGCTCACTAAAGTAACTACTTAATTGGGAAGGGATATGCCCGTGCATTTCCCTAACAAGTTTCGGATTCTATCACGGTTCATGTTGGACAAGATCTTCATTGAAAGACCTTAAAGAGTTAAGGGAAACCGCTGAGCACTTGAAATCTGAGTTTGAGATGAACGATTTTGGGAAAACATGTTTATGTCTCAGTTTGGAACTTGAGCATCGTGTTGATAGATGCTTAGACATTTTGACAAGGTCAAGCCTTCAAGCACCCCCATGATCGTCCATAGTCTTGATCTTGAAAAGGATCCTCTTCGTCCAAATTAAGGATGATGACGATGAAGACGTGCTAAAGGCAAAAGTGTCATGTGTAAGTACAATAGGTACATTATTGTACTTAGCTCAATGCGCAAGACCGAACATCTCATTTATAGTGAACTTGTTAGCTAGATATAGATTTGCGCCAACACGAGGCTATTGGATTGGTGTAAAAAATATCTTTCGGTACTTGAGATATACGATTGATATGGGCTTGTTCTTTCCCTACAGAGAGATGATAGATTCGGACCATCGCACACCAAGAACCTGCCAACACTGGCTTGCGTCCACTATCCCCATCCCAAAACGACATGTGTTTTGGAAGGTTTTGCTGATGTTGGGTATCTCTTTGACCCACACAAAAGTCGTTCCCAAACTGGTGAAATGATCACCATGGGTAAAACCGCGATATCTTGGAGGTCTATAGAACAGACCGTAGTCACTATATCTTCGAACAATGTGGAGATTATTGCTCTTCATGAGGTGGTTCGTGAATGTATATGGATTGGATCCATAATTACACATGTTCGAATATTCCTTTGTGGCCACAGTATAAAAACACACTTAAATTATTTCATTTAAGAACGACGCATGATGCTTTCTCTTACTTTTCAACTTGAAAATTGATGCATGATGCTTAAATAAATATGGCGCCAAATCCAAGTATTACCTGACGGTCGATCCCATAGACCCACTACACTACCTTACCTCATATTAATTTATAACCAGGTAAGCGTAGCGAAAGCTTCCGCTACCTAGTTACACACACGGATGGGGTCGTCATTGCGATCACGCACCGTCCGACTGGTGTAGCTAACCCTTCAGAGGTCAAGGGGATCGAACCCAAGGAAGTCAGTCCGTCGAATCTCTCACAGTTTGGTTAGTATGCGTTGCATTTTAACATGCTAAGATAGATGCATGTTAACATGCATCGTTTTATAAATAACATAATGTAAGAAAACCACTAATCGAGGAGAGTTCCGAATCCCCTACCTGGATTTCAAAGTTGTTTACTTCACGTCATCTAAGATTCACGAACCTTCCGTTCCTCGAGTAACTGGAGTCTTAGATTCCGACATAAATAATATAAATAACCTTCTTTAAGGAAATAAAGATGCAAATTTCGTCGATTTTGACCAGTTTTTCTAGTTTGACCAGGAATTGACCGAGATTGACCAACATTTGACCAGTCACAACCAAATATTACCAATACCACGTCCCACTTTTCCAACTAATAATCTGAGATTCAAAAATTATCCGATTCTTATGCCATTGCTTCCTTATAACATTCCGATTTTTCTAAATAATTTCAGTCACATAGTAATTTCTTCAAATCACCATGGACACCAATTTTTGATTTAAACAACCTTTCACAAATCACATTCTTCACAAACCAATACTAATACCAACTAAATTTCAAATCTTCCTTAATTCACTGCACTCAACAACTTTCGATTCACAGTGAGCATACAAACGTAGCAATCAATTTCCAGAAGCTAAACACACCAAACGATACCCAGAACTTTCAAACAGACTCACCATGTGATTAAACCAGATCAAGATTGGAACCCCATTTGCCGACGAGGAACACAGCGCACCCAAATTCCTTTCTTTTACAAATTCAAGAAATTTAACCCCAAACTCACCAATTCAACCCACTCAAGGAGTCGAGCTCCACCAGGTGACAATCCATGCTCTGGCAGATCGGAGATAAACCCAGAAGCACAAGGATAGCCGCCGTGAACAATATCTCCGTCGAAGCCGAAAACACCCAAAAGAGCAACTCGATCAAAACTCAA
>JANPXK010000822.1:0-20621 GCA_024704745.1 Rosa lucieae
AGTGAAAAATGCACTAGAATGGAGTCTCTCAAGTGCATCTGTGATCCTGTAAAGAAAAGAAAAAGAAAAAGAAAAATCTCTGGGGTCTCTTATTCACTGTATTAATTCCCCGTTCTTGTACGCTAGTGCTGGCAATCGCGGGGCCACAAGCACTGCTTGTGGTTGCCGTTTGGGTCTGCAGAAAATGGAAAATAAAAGAAAAAAGAATATTGATTTGATGGGCCTCCTCTGTGTGCCTTCAAATTTGGGGGCTTTACTTGCTTCCCTTCCATTCTCTCTCTCTCTTTCTCTCTCTGGAAACAAGTCGGTCTTATCATCTTCATCTTCATCTCACAGAGGTTAGTAGCATTTCCTGCTTTCTTCTTCTTCACTGAGCTGAGCTGCTTTCATGGCTGTTGTGCACTTTGGTTTTATGTGGGATTTCCAAATTTAAGCCTGGTTATGCATTCATGGCCAAGAAATGAATCTCAACTGTAATGTTGAGGTGATTCAAATAGATTTTGCATGTAGCAGATTTGCTGATCATCTGATGATATCACATGTCACATTCTTCCATTTCCCGAAACTCCCCCCACAGAGCGCTCATTCAAAGCTATTGCTGATTTGGCTCTGAACAAAACAGCTTTCTAGTTTCTACATCGGGACTCAAATAATAGCTTTACCCATATATGATAACAAGAGAAAAAAAAAATTCAAAGGATCTAACTGGACTAGTTGCTCAGGCCCCCAATTATATAGGTGTGGTTAGAACTCAGAAGTGAAGAAACAGATGAGAAAATTTCATTTATGTTCTCAAACTGATTTTCGCACTCCAACCTCCAAATTACATGTTTGGAGGGAATTTGATT
This sequence comes from Rosa lucieae, assembly GCA_024704745.1. NCBI lineage: Eukaryota > Viridiplantae > Streptophyta > Magnoliopsida > Rosales > Rosaceae > Rosa > Rosa lucieae. Next base: position 849 of record JANPXK010000822.1, read on the forward strand.
ATGCCAACATTCACTCATTCCAGAGCCAAAAAGAAAGAGTAGACATGACTTTGTACTAGAGATCGATTCTGAGGCTACAAGTCTGGAATATCTTCTGCTTCTCAAAAAAACAAATGTGCCTATCAATCAAATATGGTGTGCGGGTGCATGATAATTATAATATAGGGTCATTTGGGTTCTTACTGAATTATAATATAGGGTCATTTATACGGTATTTAACACTTGCTTGTTTCATTTGTCCATGGCCACTGAAGTTTGAGAGCTTGTGAGGGAGTATTTATTTCATTCTTGTGGTGATTGGAACATGGCACTGTCTGCAAGCAAGGTCACAAGCTGTCCTGGGGTGGCTAATTCAAATACTCGTCATAAATGCTATGGAATTTCAAATAACTTTGTCAAGTTAGTGCAACGGAATAACTTTCACTGTCCAAGTCAAGGAGTGGAACTGAAGCAGCTAAACTATGGATGTCTATTGACAGAGAAAAAGAACTATTCCAATGATGGGTTGTGGCGTATGTTTAGTAACCCAGTTAGTTTCACTGTCTCTCAGAGATCGATTGTCGCACACCTGTCAAGAGGAACTCATAATACCAAAGAAAAAGAAGGAATTATTACTTATGGTGATTGTGCAGAGAAGACTTGGTAAGAATCAATAAGAATTCATATCAAATTTTAATTTGATGTTGACCTAATCATAAATGTTTAAATCATTTAAACCATCATGCTCTCAATTGCTTTAGCAAATCATTGTCTCTGCTTTCCATGTTGCAAGACCTTGAGTTTAACTATGACTTACTTTCAAACCAGCTCATATGTATTTGAGACTATATGTAAATTCACTTTGTTGATGTTCTCTGTAGCTGCAACATTCCATTATGAGAAAAACACACAGCGAAGAGTAATAATTAATCTCAAAGCATGATGCAGTTTTCTGTTACCTTAAACAAGACATGGATTATTCCTTACTTATGCAAATTGTTCATGATGTGTAGTCCATTTTTTGTGTCAAACCTGTCAACTAACTTGGGATTTATATTTTTGATCTGTATCTATAATTTGAAACTTGTGAATACATAATGTACATGTTCGATTGGATTTCTGTGATGCTTTGGATTGCCATTGCATGAAGCTTGTGCCTTTATTCTTTTGTTAACTGTTGTGCCAACGTGGAATTTCTCCATTCTTTGTAAAGCATTTTGCATGTCTAACAAGCTTGTTTTTTTCAACCTCTGCATGTCTTGCTCTCTTGTAGTTTATGAGATATTCCCATATGATATGGCTGCTGTGAATTATATGAGTACACTTGGGTTTATTTTTATTTGCAGCTCTTATGTTTTGGTCTTGACGTTTTAGATGCTGATTGTATGTGAAAGCTAGTAAATAGCTGAAGTGGCATGTACATAGATCTAGATACTGTGAGAAAGTAGGAAAATGTGAGATTTCCTATATAGATCTAAATCTTGAGCATTTTGGTTTTCTTTATGTGAAGCTCGGATGTTCTGGTTCTTGTGGGTCAACAGTTGTAATAATATCTGAAAGTTGGAAAATAGTGGCGTGGATTTACATAATGTCAATGCTATATAAGCAATAATCTCATGTACGTTCCTGTAATTATATGATGCAGCTGTTAAAGAGACTGATAGATACCTTTCCAAGTAGACTTTTAGTCTTTTCATGTAGTCATGTGTTCTCCAACTTATAACTGACTTATATATGACCTCTGAAGTTAATAATTATTTAGTTCATCTTTGTCTTAAAGAAGCAGTTAGAACTCTTGGCCAAATCAGTTTCTGTAATGTTCTATCAGGATGACATTTAAAGAACTTGCTAACACAAACCCGTTTTGTATGTCAGTTCACAGATTGGAGACGAAGATGAACGTCAAGTCTTTCCTGAGAGAACTATTAGCTCCAGTCAGGGCTTAACTGAAGCTTGTAAATTTGTTCACAATGATGCAAAGTTTGTAAATGAAAGGGCTCGCAATGACATTATCCTGCTGTCTCGGTAATATTCAGTAATATACTGTTTCAAGATGAGATTGCATGATTTTCAGCATCAGTTTCTCGTCTTTATAGTTTGTGCACTTAGAAAAGAACATGCATGGTTAAGTTGCTGCTAATTTTAGGAATTTTAAAAGTAATCAGCATCTGTGCAAAATTTGCAGCAGCATATTTTTTTTTCTGTGAATTATGCATAATAAAGTCAGGTTGCATGGTTTACAAAAGATAAAGAATGTGAATATTGTAATGGCATCCCCATGCCATTCATGTAATGTGTGGTTTTCAATGATATGTACATGCACAGAGAACACTGCTCATGATTCGCTAATTCTTGCCAGTGGCATATTGAGATTGGATGCTCGTGCACGTCAAGGTGTTGCTATTCTTGGGTCAGAGTTTCTTAAGCTTGATGGTAAATCTCTTCTACATTCTTGTCCAGTGTCATGAGTTTTTCTAATGGGTTTTTGGAAATGCGTTTTTTTCTTTGAATGCACACTTGCATGAAGTTACTTATGTTGACAATGTAGATATTGTAATTTTGTTGCGAAATTATATGATTCATTTTAGGCCTAAGATTCTGGTCTAAATTCACTTAGGTACCTAGTGTTTCAATTTTGCTAGTTCTACTCCTGCAGTGTTTGCTACTACTGTGTTCAATGATTTCATTTGATTAATTTGTTTGATTAAACGAGCACAATATGGAAGTTGGACTTGCTTATAAGACATACCAACTGTGAACTTGCGCATAAAAAAAAAGAAAAAAGAAAAGAAAAAGAAATAAAAGAAATAAAAACAAAATTAAATATGGATGTTGTCTCATCCTGCCATCACATAATGCAATTGAATGGTTGATACCAATCACTTAGGACCTCATTTTTCTTAAATGTAGGCAAGCTACTTGACCTGCCATTACATATGTACGACTGTACATACAATAGATAAAAACAGTCTGTTACTTCCCCACTTCTTTTTAAAATGGTGTTTGCTGTTATGTCATGCTGTTATAGTCATTTTCCTAAATCCAATGGGCTATTAGTGCTTGAAGTCCAGTCCAATTTAATATTGGTAATGCATAGGAAGTATTATAGTGTTTCATCTTTTTGCTTTAACCTTAATAAGAGAGTGCATATGGTTTTCTTACTGTGTCCTTCTCTGTAGCTCGGGCAAAGAGAGGATACTGAAAAAATTGACCGTAAGGTGAAGAAGAAAGCTGACTGAACGCCTTCATCATATTGCTAGGGTATGAAAATTATTAGTTTATTGTGGAGGTGAAGACACCCATTACCTGGCCTTTTTTAGTTTATGTTTTATAGCTCTCTATCATCCACAGATCTTAAAAGACAAAGCAGAGTCTAGGTTGAAAAGTGTTGCCGATAAGCATTGGAGTGACGGAGCCTTAGAGGTAACATATTTCCCTAACCCTTATAGGATGGGCTGCCGTACATAATAAATATTTCATTTCGTGATGTTTATTTAACTGTTATGGCCTCAATGACTGGGCACTGCGTTTATTTAGACTTAATGAGTCATTTAAACTTATAGTTTTTCTTTAATCTCTCTTCATCAGTTTCCTATTCTCAACTCCCTTTAATTCTCTTTCCCAGGTAATTTATAATGAGTGTCAATAGGGGTATACAACTAATGGATGATGTGATCTGCATGGGAAAATGGCAGTGATCAATATGGGGAAATGTGGAAGGCCTTAGAAATAAAATGATTAATAATTAATATAGAAATTAACCAAGGGGTGCAAAGTCAGGGAAGAACTGATGACTGAAGAAATAATAATAATTTCAATGGTTTATTATTGTTAGGGTTTAGGGAGGATGTGTGGTAGTGATCAATATGAGTAAATGTGAAAGGACTTAGAAATAAAACGATTAATTATTAATATAGAAGGGTGCAAAGTCGGGGAAGAACTGATGACTAAGAAATAATGATAATTACAATGGTATATTATTGTTTTACATCAGAATATGCAAATTGCATATTTCTCTTTGATGATGAGAATGAGAAGAATTGTAATTCTTTTAATGCAAAGGGGAGGCTCTGAAATTATTTGTATTCGAGCTTTATTTTTTATTATTATTAATTTGAATTTTCTCTTTGAAATAATTAAGTTCACCCCAACTTTGCATCTCTCTCTCTCTCTCTCTCTCTCACTGATCCTTTACATGCTTCAACATACTCTTCTAAGAGAATTAACATGATATATATGTATGTGTGTGTGTGTGTCTCTTATGGTGTCTTTTGACTAATTTTTAGGCTGATCTCCGCCGTGCTGACATCCGTGCCAAACAACGCGCAATGCAAGATGCCCTAATGGCTTTGGAGGTGAACTTAATTTGTTTACTAATAGTCATCGACAATTGTTAGATAAGATGTTTACAGTTTTATATCTATTTACATTATTTTCCATGCATAGTAGATGTTGCAAGTTTCGTTTTCTTTTTCGAGCATATCTGTGATCCTTTTTCATTTTGTTTTACAGTTTGTCAAAGACATTCTTGACATGATGGTGAGCAAAATGTACAATTTGTAAGTTTCTTAAGTTATTTTTCAACTTTATTTGTTATTGCCTCCCTCGACCCTTCCCGCAATATACACCTTTGATACCATAATTTTTGACATGTTGACATCCAGTCCTCTGCAGAGAGTAGATGGCATTCAATCAGAAAATGATAAACTCGGGCGTATAATGCTTGAAAAGAATGGCATAACTCTTAATTTCCCTCCAGGGGTAGTATCTACTGATCAAATTACTGCAATTCAGGTCCCTTTTTCTTGGCTATCTCCTATCATATTTCCTCCTCTGTTGCTTAAAAGCTGGAACATTTATTTTATACTTTCATTAATGGTACTGTGCAGGAAGCTTACTGGAGTATGGCATCTGCCCTCTCTGAAGCTGATGGAATTGACTATACTGATCCTGAAGAGGTTCATATCCCCATGTATTTATGTTCTTGATTTGGTTGAGTAATTATTTTCTGTTTGGTTATGGATGGTAAAGTAGCTTGAGCTTATTTAACTAATGTTTTGTATCTTGAGCAGCTTGAGTTGTTAATTGCAACTCTTATAGATCTTGATGCCATGGATGGTAAAAGTAGTGTATCCTTGTTGGCAGAGTGTTCTAGTTCCCCTGATGTCAATACTAGGTAAGCTATTCAAGCATTGGTGTTATGTATTTTATAGGGTCCTTTGACAATGTCACCTCAACCCTTCAACTTGATAAATGAAAATGTTTCCCCTCATTAACTTTGGGTTTGGTCTTTATTTGTGAGAAATAAATAACGGAAGAGTAAGATGCCCATTGTACATTATCCTTTAATCTTCAATTGCAACAGTACAATGCTGAATTTGTTCGAAGGTATCCTGAAACCCCTTGCTGTGTAAAGGATGAATGTCATGGAACTGTATGTTTTGGAAGTTGAAACTACTTGGCCCCTATTTTCGCTATAGTGTTGAGAGTATATTATGAGATTGCCATCCACTTTTCATTATATAATTCAAAACAATCCTAAGCTATGTAAAACAAATTTTGCTATTTGACTCTAAAGATCATTAAATGATTAAAGAAATGAATTGATAAGCAACCTGATGAATTAAGTTTAAATTCCCTTGATGTCTGCTAAGTGCTCTTACATTACTTTATACTGCATATCACCCACTTTTCCTTTTTTTTTTTTTCCTGTTATATAGGCAAGCATTAGCCAATGCTTTGGCTGCAGCTCCATCTATGTGGACTTTGGGTAATGCAGGAATGGGAGCCTTGCAGGTCTATCAATATTCTTTCCCATAGTGATGTCAAATAACGAATATCATTATTTTTTTCCATAATGATGTCAGAAACTCATGTCTATCAAATCCTCTTGCAGAGACTGGCAGACGATAGCAACCCGACAATTGCTGCTGCAGCAACTAAAGCAATCTATGAACTTAAGAAACAATGGGAGATAGAGGAAGGAGATAACTGGAGGTTTACAATGAACCAATATAGCATGGAAGAAAAAGGAGAAGACCAAGAAGCTGATAATGATTCAGATACGGATTATAGGATTTAGACAAGTGTAGTGTAGATATGCTGCTATCTACTTAGAGGTTTTCGTTAGCTAGGATTTAAAAAAAAAAAAAAAAAACCTGCTAATTACAATAAGTCATTAACTCATTAAAACTCATGTAAATAAAACGCTATAGTTTTTTACTTTATTTTTATTAGTTTGTATATATTGCAAATGATTGAAGTTATTAGCAAAAGCATGCATCATGGAGAGTCAAATTTGGGACCTGTACTAATTGGTGCTGATAAAAATTTATCATGTTCTTCAGGTACATAATTTTGTCATATATTTTCCAAAATTCTTTTCATTGAAGCCTTCATATTACATGTTACTATTTGGTGCAAGGATAACCCTTTTATTGGCGGAAATAGATTTTCAAGAAAAAAGAATAAGACTTCGGCCGTGAGTGTGTTTCAATTTGTAGTTTCATCTCATTTTGGACTGTTTCAAGTACTAGTAGCATCTACATATTTAATCTAATCCATAATTTAAGGAGGGATGATTCTTATATGGAGATATTAAAGGTATCACACATTTATATTTGTTGTGACTCTTAAACTCATGAGTGAACTTTTTCAAAGTAAAAGAAAGCTGCCTAGGCCAGGGATCAGTATCACTACCCCATTCCCCAATTTGGTCCAGTTTTCCTACACACACCTTTTCTTTTTCTGGTGGTGCTTTTTCATCATGCCTGCCACTCTTGACAACCCATGTTTCATCATTGCCCTCTAGTCACTTAATTATATGTAATAAATGGCAAATGTTAGAAATAATTATGAACACTTCAAAAAACTACAGAAATTATCACAGAATAAATTGAACTTGGAAGAGAAAAGTTAACTATGCCTGCAATTCATACTCCCAAGTTTAATTTCTTAGTTTTGTTGCCCCAGATAATTCTCAGATAAGCATTTGGTTCTACATCCATGGAGGCCAATAAGTTTGCAACCATGTTGAAGAGGAAAAGTCCCAGGTTCGTTCTAGTTCTAGTCTATGCAGTCCTCGAATGGGTGCTGTTAATACTCCTCCTGCTCAACTCTTTTTTCAGTTACTTGATCACAAAGTTTGCCAACTATTTTGGCCTCAACCACCTTGTCCCTGGTGTTCTTCTAGAGTTGAGCACATGTTGGAACCACAAAAGTCTTACTCAGATCTTGTATGTGAGTCCATGCCAATGAGATATCTAAACTGGGTTACTGTCTCAATCATAAAAGACTGGCTGAATCACATAGTATGTGTGGGAACTGCTTTTCTTCTCAACCAAATTGCAGAGAAAATTCTACTCAAAGTGGGATGGATTTGATTTCATTGTTGAGTGACAAATATCAGAAGAAACCTTCCATCTGTTCTTGCTGCAGTAAGAGCTTCAACACCAAACTCTCTCCTCTTTCATTGGAGTATGCTCAGAAAGGAGATTCAAATATAGAAGCAGTGCATGATGACAACAATGAAGGCACAACCAAACCTGATAGCGTGTCAGTCCACAGCGAAAATGGCTATGAGATGGAGACAACTTCTAGCTTAAGAGACACTACTGCAGAAGAAAACTGTCGAAATGAAAGTAGAAACTTGTCCATCAATCTTCCAATGCTACTACCATTGAGTACTGTTGCTTCAAGAAGATCACTCTCTTGAAACTACCCCCTTCCTTCTGAGAGTGGTATGGTCTGTGATCTTGGTTGCAGCCTGATTCCTACTGATTTGATTGATTTTTCAACTACAATAGACGAAGGACTCATAAAACAGCTTAAAAGATCAGGAACATCATGATCATGAACAAAGGAAGTTTTGATTCCAAGTCAAAGATTAAATTGGCAGATCAACTCTCACGGGAAGCAGCATTACTCATGGTAACTAAGAGTGGAGCAAATACAAGTAATGGAGGGACTTAAGAGCTTGGAGATGGCCAAGGGATTTACTGATGCTTCATCTATTGAACAAGTGGAAAAGCGAAATCTAGAGTTGGTTGGCAAGCTATGTGATGATTTGGTCACTGCTCCAGAAGCTCAAACTTCGTTCGTTGACACTGAACAACTAACAGATACCAAAGAACCTAACGATCCACCAGGTACAGAGAAATTGTAATTATTCACAATAGCTATCTACATATTGCCAGATAAATAAATAATCTTTAATTGTGTTATGCATTCTGTTTCTAACCTAATAGAATGTGAAGAAGAGAGAATTTTGGCCATCATTTCAAGAAATCTGTCAAACACAAAAGGGTCACACCATGCAGCCGATCAGCCTCAAGCTCACAAGGATTCTTCACTGCCATTCCTTGAAATATCCAATGTGCCAGCTCACAGTGATGTCGGTAAATCTCAATCAAAATCATATCTTATCTGAAGACTAAACCAATAGAGTAAAAGAAAAAAGTATTTCATTTTCTTGAAACAATATTTTGTACTCTAATAGTATTGTTATTATAAAGAAAATTTGGTTTCAACAGGTACAGGGCTTACAGGAAAATCAATGTTGCAAGACAAAACAAGTAGAACTAAAAATGCTCAAGAAGTCAACCATTTTTGCATGTGTTCAGAGCCTAGTGAACCTGAGGAAGAGAGGTTGGTATGCGGACAAAATTATATAAACACTATCCATTACTTGTTCAAAAAGCCGAATGGAAATGGAGAATGTGGGGCAGATGATGGGAGTGTGGCAAATGTGACGAATGGTGGAGAACCTGAAACAACCATTGAAGAGCTTAAAGCAGCATTGAAGGCTGAAAGTAAAGCTTTAAGTGCTTTATATTCAGAACTAGAAGAAGAGAGAAGTGCATCTGCAGTAGCTGCCAACCAGACTATGGCTATGATAACAAGGCTTCAAGAAGAGAAGGCAGCAATGCAGATGGAGGCATTGCAATATCAGAGAATGATGGAAGCAATCTGAGTATGATCAGGAAGCCTTGCAACTTTTGAATGTTGATGAACAAAATGGAGAGGGACAAACAAGAGCTAGAGAAAGAATTGGAATATCAGAAGAAAGTCCTGGATTATGAGGAAAAAGAGAAGATAAGGGTCATGCAGCCGCAATCAAATATGGGAAGTATGAGAGTAGAATTCTTCTGCTTCCTGCAGCCAATCTTGGGATAGTGATGCGCTATCCATTGATCTCAATTGTGAAGCAAGGGATGAAGATAGTTCTTTCCCTCAAGAATGCAATAACAACACCAATAATCCAGATGAGGCAGAAGCTCTAAGCTTGGAAGAAATGGCTATGGATTGTGTTAAGCAGATGAGCATTCTTGATGACTCATTGGCAGGCTTCCAGGAAGAGAGGTTGTCAGTTCTGGATCAGCTTAAAGCATTGGAAGATAGGCTAGTAGTGTTGAGTGAAAATGAGAACTGCTCTCAGGATGCTAATTTAGTCGAGAATTGCTCAAACTACAGTACCAAAAACATTGAAGAAAATCATGATTTCAGCAGTCCAGAAGAAAAACAAATATCAGATGAGAAAATAACATTGGCTTCCATGGCAAAGAGGCTTCTTCCACTTTTGGGTGTAGCAGCTGAGGATAATGAAACTGAAGCAGGTTTAACAAATGAAAAACAAGTCAGAACTGAATCTATTGCAATGCATAACTCGGTGACCAATTCTGAATTGCATGATACCAGAATAGCCATTGAGGAGGAGGTGGATCATGTTTATGAGAGGCTACAAGCTCTTGAAAAAAGTAATTTGGAAGGGGATGGATCTTCTTCAAGAGAGCTTGCAACATCTCCGGGATTTGAGGGATGTTTGAACTCCGCATAAGAAACATTAATGTTCCTGTGGGAAGCTGCAGGTAATTGAAATGAGAAGATAAGAGGTAATAGTCATTCTGATACCAAATGTAGAAATGTCTGTTTTACAAAAAGTAATTTGGAGAAAATGTTTCATAAAAACATAAAATCAGTTTGATGATAGCACAATTCTCTCTTAGTTGATATGGGAATTCCCACAAGATCTGAAATACATATGATTGTTCAACAAACCAAGGTTGTATTCAATAGTTAACACTTGGGCTTGGTGATTGTGCAGGTGCATAAAGCAACTCCATAATCTGCAGCCGAAGCTGTAACTAGCATGTCTTTCGGGCTCAACTGGTACAAGAATGATCAATTGATGTCCAAGAATTTGCAAGAGCTCCTTGATGATTGCTGCATTTACTTAGCACAGGTGAAAAGGAGCATATTTGTGTTTGTGTGTACACCTAATATGATTCTGTGATTACTGTCCCTATCACAGGCGCAGTTACTTCAGACCCACTCAAGCTGAGTCCTTTTGGTTTTCCTTTACTAATTTCCTCTCATTGCAGCTAGCTATTCCTCGTTTTCTTTTTTTTGTGGAATCTCCAGCACAGTAGGTGTATATGTTACTCTTTAGTCTCTATCATGAACTACTATATTTGATTACATCATGTCTTCTGCATCTGGAAGCTAGACTAGTCTTTGTAAATCAATATGAATGGCACCTGGTGAGTTGTTTTGAATGATGCTATTTCCAACCATTTTTTTGAGTAAAATGAGGTCAGCCCTTTATTGAAATTGAAAGGTTACAATGATACCATGCCAATAGGCATAAAAAAGAAAATAAACAATGCGAAAGGAAAAGATGCAAAAATTACATCTGAAATACAAAGAATTAAAAATGCAAGAGCAGCAACGTCGAGACGCAGCACTGATTTTACACTACGGATTGCAGCCGTGTATTGAATTGAGTAGTCGGTGGTTTGACTACCCATCAAACCCCAACACACAAATTGACAAAAATCAACTTGGCGTTGGAATGAAGGCACTCTCCCACCTAAAGATCGAAGCCGGCCAAGGGTGTCAGAACATGGCCATGTTGGCAGACGATCTTTGACGAACAAATACCATAGCATTGGGTCCCAAATCCAGTTCCAATAGCGAGTAGGGGCCCCATGCCATTCCAACTGTTGAACAAAATCCCAAGGAAAAGAGTGGGCCTGAAACCAAGCCCAATTGCGAGATTGGGTCGGAAGCCAAACCCGCCCGGATCCCAGATCCGGATTCTCTTGCCCCGGTCCCAAACCCGATACCTGAGGTGCACCACCCAATTCCATTGCCGGCAAGACAAACCAGGCACCACAGCAGCCTCAATCCCATCTGCACCACGACCACTATGCCTCAACCAAGGCACACCTAGGCAGTTGAGATCCAAATGAAGGACCTCGTTCCCAGCCTTCCACAACTGTAGATCTGGTGCCCCCCGCCGAACGGCGCTACTCCCAATCACACCACCACCACGATCAGCCTCACATCGCCACCAGCAGCCGACAGACACCAGTTCATTCACCAGATCAGGACCGGCAAACAAACCTGTCCACACACCACCCCCGAACACAGCAAAACACCAGCCCCAACAAGAGGAAACAGAGAGAAGAAAATCAAGCCAAGACCTACACATTTATCCATAGATAGGAGAAGGTATAGAGCTACGTCCACTAGGGACGATGGCTCACAAACCCTAGCAGAGCTAGGTCAAATATTTTTTAACAAGCTATTTCCAACCATAACACCACTACTATTATTTTTCTTTCCTTTTTTCGTTTCTAATTAAAACTTAGATTTCATTCTAAACTTTTATAGAAACAGCTCTTGGAGCGATGGGAGGGGAAATGAAGTAAAAGGGGAAAAATAGTACCACATCTCATACTATAACTCCATACTATTGTCCAAAGAGAAATTTTAAGGGGCCGTGACCACTTACCCAATTTCAACATAAAAATTGCCTTCTCACAGGGAAAATTCTCAAACTACCCATAGCTAGGCAGCCCGCTGACGCGTTAATGTTGTGAATGCAGATGGGTAGTTTGGGAATTTTCAGCAAAAATTGGCGGAGTTGTGACAAATTGGATCGATTTGATGAAATTGGAAAGTGTAAGGACTTTTCTGATTAAATTGAAAATGCAGGGACTGAACTGATAAACCCTTGGAAGTACAGGGTAGTAAGCAGAATTTTTTTCCTTTTTAAAACAAATCGCTTTACTCCCACTTTTAGTTCATTTTTTTTTTCTCTAAAAGTTATGATTAGTCAATTTATCATTGGGGGTGCGTGCCTTGGTTTGGATTCGACGTCTGGTGGTGATGATTGGGGCGAGGTGGCTATTGATGACGAAGTTGGAAATGGTAGCATGGATGGGCGAGATGGATGTGGAGGTGGTGGTTGGTGCGGCGGCAACGCTGTTGTCTCCATGGCTCCACTCAAACTGTGGATGGACTGGGCCACTTGGGCCTTGGACTGCTTTGTGGGCTTTTTTCTTGGGCTCATTGGATTAGGGAGTGGGAATCCACCTTTGTTGTGGGTTAGAATGGAATGGGGCTTTATGACCCACAATATTGTTTAATTTTTGTTTGGGTCGCAAAAACCCGTGCCTTAGTTGTTTCCCTTTTATGTCTGCTTCAAGGTTTCTTGGTTTTCGTTAGAATAATGGTGCGTGGATTTCCTAAAAGGTGGGTGTACTCAGGATTTTTTGGGATTTTATTCTTCTAGAATAAGGTTTCATGAGGTTCTAAGGAACGATTGCTTTCTGTCGACCCCATAGGGGTGTTTCGTTTTTGTACTGCTTGCTGAATCTAATGAAAGGGCTAACCTATTTTCTTTCAAAAAAAAAAAGATTAGTCAATTAATTATCTAATATAAAAATCACAAGTATAAAACTTTCTAATTGTTAATTTGTTTGACCATCCAATGACAACTTCATAGTTCCGCCATTGTGGAGAAACTACTTATACAATTTTGGTTGAATGTTTGACTCAAAATTTTACACTTGATCAATTTGTTGTTTGGTGGATGAGAACTCAAATAATACAAAACTTATTTCTAAGTATATATCTGAAGGCAACAATAATGAACCCTTATGGATTTCCTAATAACTAACACAAGTAATTAATAGGGTCAATTATAATTAGTAACATGTTAATATATACTAATCAAATTAAATAGTAGTCTTAATGTAGTTAAATAATAGTATATTTCATGGTTTTTTAGTTTAAGGATATTTTAGGTAATTTGGGTTGTGTATTTCATAAAATATTAGAATGAGAAATTAAATGGTAGATGGATTGAGTACGGAGTGTGTATTAAGTAATTAGGGGTGTGTATTTAAAACTTCTGTTAATGCTCAGGTCCGGCGGTAGCTGACTCCTTGTTTAACACGGGTCCCGTGGGCGGGCCGCTACTTCGAGGATTAGATGATTTCAGTTTGCTGCAACACGAGAGACAGGGCGTCAGAGGGAGACCGCGCTGGGCGGTCTTCACTTCTCCGATGCCTAAGTCAGTCACTGTATATGGGCAGCACAACAATAAATGAGTAGTATTTGCGTAATTAATGAGGAGAGAGGAGAGAACCTTTTATAGGTGAGGAAGAGGTTGATCTTCTTCTTGTTTCCAATGTGAGATTGATGTGCTTCGACTGATGCCATCTTGACGCGGCGCGTGGCGGCCAGTCAGCGGTGATCTGGGGGCGATCCAGGGTTCGAACGGTAGCCCGCTTGGCCGTGCCTCCACAGGTTACCCCCTTGGTGGGAGTCGGTACCTTTGGCGGTACCATGAGCGTGGCTCATTATAGCTAATTATGCTCGTTCTAGCACATGTAGGTACAAGTCCCCCAAGTCCCCAGTCAAGGAGGGCAATCTTGGTTGGGAAGTTGATCGGCGGTGTGAAGCGTTACTTCCGCTAGACTTGCAACGGCATAATTAGCGTCAGTGCGTTGTCAACCATGGATTTACTGAGTGAACGCTTTATACCCTTTTGGGTGGGCCCCTTCCAGGCCCGCCAGGGAGTCCCCTACTCCCTAGCTAAGACGGACCTCCGGATAGTCGGCAAATTGTTTGTCGTCGTAGTAGAGGGTGTTGGGTAGCGAGCCCAATCTTAGTACCCGGGTGACGGGGGTCAACGTACCTGATCAGAGTGGTCGTAGACTGTTGACAAGTCCCCGTGTCCCGTAGGGACTATCTGACCGTAACGCCTCGTGGCGGTCGTTGTCAGAGTGAGGCGTAGCCTCGGGATTCGCCGCTGGCGGATACCCCCTGCTGGATGTAGCAGGAAACAACGTCGCGTAGACGTGTTTGGTGGTAGTTAGTGAGCTGAGTTGCGCTCAGCAACGCACAAGGTTTGCCAGATGGAGGGGGTTCTGCCGGCAGTGCTACGTATAGCAGATAGGCCTGTAAATGGACCGGGTTCGGATCGGATCGACCTAAATCCAAATCCGTTTACTAAAAAAAAAATTCGATCCAAACCCGCTCCGTTAACCCGGCGGATCATTGGATACCTCGATCCAATCCGTATCCGTCGGATTAACGGATACCCGATCCGCTATCCGATCCGTTTTATAATTTCAAATATTTTTAAATTTTAAATAGTTATTAAATTTATATCATTATATCTCATAAGATATTAATAAAATATTAATTAACATGATCTACATAAAGAGTATCACCAAAAATAAAATTACATTGTCAAAAATAAAATTACGAAGATTGCCTCTTAGATTTCTGCAAAAAAGTAATATTAGAAATCTTTAGTATTTAATATTTTATATTTTTAAAAAATAATAATATATTAATAAAAAATAATATTTTTTAATTACTAAAACGGGTCGGATCATTAACGGATCGGATCGACCTAAATCCAAATCCGATCTGTTTATTAAACGGGTTAACGGATTCGGATCATTAACGGATCAACGGATCAAAATGTTCGATCCAAACCCGTTTAATAGCTACGGATCTGGAGCGGGTCCGGATCAAAATCCGGTCCATTTACAGGTCTAATAGCGGAGGCTGCTTCTTGCACATTGACAAGTGGAAGTTTTCTAGCTGGGATCCGCTCGTAGGAGATTTCGACAAGTGTCAGGTGAGAAGTTCCACTGGCGGGGTTTCGCTCAGTGGACTTCGATACTTGGAAGATGACAAGTGAGAAGTTCCGCTGGCGGGGTTTCGCTCAGCGGACTTCGACACTTGGAAGATGACAAGTGAGAAGTTCTGCTGGCGGGGTTTCGCTCAGCGGACTTCGACACTTGGAGGACAACAAGTGAGAAGTTCCGCTAGCGGGGTTTCGCTCAGCAGAATCCGCCGACAATTGGCGCCTTTCTCCCAAAAGTTGTGGCTTCTACTAGACGCTTCGTCTGATGGTGGTGGACACGTGGCGAACCCCTAGAGGGTTAGCATGCGGAGTCGTGCCAATTCCGCCTAGCCGTCTCCTCGCCGTCTCCTCGCCATTAATGTTGAGTAATGATGGGTTTCGTAACCGAGGCGACGCCTCGGTTAATTCGGAGAGTAACTGCAGTTGTGGGACACGTGTACGGTTGACATTTGATGTAGTTTTTCAATGGACGGCGTAGGACTGTTTGACGTTGACATAAAGGGGGGGGGGGGGAAGTTGGCATATTTGATACTGCTCTTAAACTTTGAACCGTGCTTCGTCGTCTTCAAGCTTACTGCATCTGAGATCTGAGAAGAGAGTTGAGGCGATATTGCCGAGTTTTCGTACGTGGAAGAACCGACGACCTCCGGCTCCGAAGACTAGTGCTCACGCCGCTGTCAGAGACTCCATCGTTGAGGTTGGTATTCTGGCTTATATCCCTGTTTCATTGGGTGTCTGCCATGGTGAATTTCTGGGTTTTGGTTGTTCCTGTGATATGTCCTTTGTCGACGTGCTGTGAGGGTGTGAGAGTGGGTTTGGGGATGGGTTGCTGTAATTGACAGAATTGGGGTTGTTAGGGATTTTCTAGATGGTCGAATCTGGGTTTGAGTGCGTTTGTTCTTGTTTTGGTATTTTATGGGTTGAGTGTTGTTGATGTTCTTGGGCACTGACTGATATAGGGATAAGTTAGATCCTGTGTGAGCTAACTGATTTGGGTTTTAGGGTTTAGGGATGGCCGACGTCGTAGGATAGAGCATGAGATTAGGAAGTCGTTCGGCTCTGAAGTGTCGTTCAGCGCGGCAGATAGAAATTTTATTGACTCGTTGCGTCCGTCTGCCCATGCAGGAACCTCACTGCCAGAACCGCTAGAGGTCGAGCCGCTACAGACCATTCCGTGGGACGTAGTTATGGGTCGTCCGTCGCGTCCGGAGAGTTCTAGGTAGGGCTGTAAATGGACCGGGTTCGGATCGGATCGACCTAAATCCAAATCCGTTTACTAAAAAAAAAAATCGATCCAAACCCGCTCCGTTAACCCGGCGGATCATTGATACCTCGATCCAAATCCGTATCCGTCGGATTAACGGATACCCGATTCGCTAATCCGATCCGTTTATAATTTCAAATCTTTTTAAATAGTAATATTAAATTTATATCATAATATCTCATAAGATATTAATAAAATATTAAAATAACATGATCTACATGAAGAGTATCACCAAAAATAAAATTACATTATCAAAAATAAAATTACGAAGACTACCTCTTACATTTATGAAAAAAAGTAATATTAGAAATCTTTGATATTTTATATTTTATATTTTTAAAAAATAATATTTTTTTATTACTAAAACGGGTTGGATCATTAACGGATCGGATCAACCTAAATCCAAATCCGATCCGTTTATTAAACGGGTTAAAGGATTCGGATCATTAACGGATCAACGGATCAAAATGTTCGATCCAAACCCGTTTAATAGCTACGGATCTGGAGCGGGTCCGGATCAAAATCCGGGCTATTTACAGGTCTAGTTCTGGGGCGGGGGAGGCCGCCGCTGCCCACACTTTGCATGAAGAGCGCCTAGAAAGTAATAGTGCCGCCAGCGGAACAGAGGTGTAGCGAGGGAGGATACCGAGTCGGCGTGGGTGTTCGAGGACGGCACCCCTATTGACGAGGCGGGAGGTAGGATAACCGCTGTTGCCGTCAACCGGCTGAAGCGGGTGTTCCGGTTGCCCGGCGTGGTGAAGCTACGTCCGCCGACGATAGAGGAGAAGGCTTCAATCCTGCCAGTGGGCCACGCCGCCGTGCACGAGGCTATATTCCGCGAGGGAGTGACCTTCCCGCTGTTGCCCAACCTTCAGATTCTGGTGTGCGAGTTTGGCATTGCCTTTGGGCAAGTCTGTCCCAACATGTGGCGGCTGCTACTGGCGCTGAACTCTTTGTGGCGGTTGTCTGGTTGCGAAGGATCGACCGTGGCGAAGGTATTACACTTATTCGAACTGGTGTACGTGAAGCGCCAGGGTTGTAGAGGGCAAGTAAACCTCAGTCGTCGCTAAGGAGCTCCCAAGCTGATGGAGAACCTGAGGGACTCAATGTCGTACTGGCGGGGTTCCTTCTGTATTGCCACGGAGGGGTGGGAGTATCAAGCGGCGTCCAACGAGGGGAAGCCGACGTTTAGAATTAAGTCGGAGTTTCAGCCCATCCGAGGTTGTTTGCCGATTCCGCTGAACACCACTGGCGGAGTTTCTGTGTTTTTTTTGTTTGTTTTGTTTGTTTTTTTTAGCCTTGTACTCGGTACTGATAATGACCTTTTTGTGCACCGGGGTTGCGGTATAACCTGACTCGTGAGGAAGAGTGCCGTGTGGCACGCATCAGAGGTTGCTGGCGGAATCGCAACTTGCTGGACTTCCGTCTCCTTACAGGCTGGGAGTTGCTAGTGGATCAGCAACTGACTCGTGCTGTTGGTAAGTACCTTTCGCTAGATCACAGCCTAGGTGAAACTGTCATGCTGATTGGTTTGTTACTTCTCTTTTTTTTTTTAGAAACTTCGTCGGGGAACAAAGTGAGCCGTGACGCCTTCAAGAAAGCCATGGACCGCGCTGAAATCAACAACTTTCTGGAATCCATGTACGCGTCTGGGCTGGCGGCTCAGAAGACTGTGGTGAACCCGGAGACGCAGGCGCTTAGCCCGTCTGAGGTTCCGGTGGTGCTGCCAATGCCGCACGAATCCCACCTTGGTGGTGACGGGTTGCCCGCTGTTCAGGCGGGGACCGGCGTGGCGAGCGAGGTGGCGCTTCGGAAAGAGAGAGCGCCGGCGATACGGCGCGGGGTGCAGAAGAAAGCGGTGCGCCCAACGGAGGGTGTCACCATAGAAGGGTTGGAGCTGCCGATGGGGGGTGCGAGGCCTGCCGCTGCTGGAGGTACGCGGACCGTTCAGCGAAAACGCCGCCAACCCGACTCGGGCGGGGAAGAGGAAGAAGTGGAGGTAACCGGGGCCCGCGAGCAGCCGAAGAAGTCAAGGCAGGCTCCGCCCGAGGCTCCCGCTGGCGTGGCGACAGCGGCCGGTTCGAGCGGCCTGGACTCATTTGTCGCCTACACCGAGTTCCTCAACGACGGTGAACGGGAGTTCCTGTATCACCTCTGCGAGCGGCTGGGGTTCGGCGGCTTGGAGGGGATTGTTCGGTCGACCGCCGTCAGCGAATCGCCCTTCAGCACAGCCTTTGGGCACGTCGCCGTTGGGCTACATGAGATGTTCCAGGCAGCGTCAAAACAGCCCCTGGTTGACCGGGAGCTCAGGGAGGAAGTGGCGGGCCTACAGAGGGACTTGGGGAAGGCCCAGGAAAAGTTGGCTGATGTCGAGTGACGCTTGACAAAGGCCGACTGCGATGCTGCAGACGCCCGTGGCAAGCTAAACGTTGCCATTGAGCGGCACTTGGAGTGGAACAAGCAGTTCGCCAAGCTGGAGCAAGACATATCCCTGCTACGGGATCGGGTGGCCGCCAAGGAGAAGAAAGTTGAGATCCTTCAGCGGGATCAAGCGGCTAGAGGGTGAAGTCGCTCGCTTGGAGGCTGAGGGGAGCCGTGCTGCGGCCGCCGCTGTTGAGTCATACAAGCAATCGGCGGAGTACAAGAAAGCACTGACCGAAGCAGCGAAGGCCGGTGCCCTAGCTAATGTGGAGATGCTACAGCAGAAGGGCGCCATCGACTGGGCGAAAGCGTCGATGCCGGTCGCGTAGCCATCTAAGGAAGCTCCGCCGACAACAAGTACCGCCCCTATTGCCGCCCCCACTGCCTCCCCTGGTCAAGTTGAAGGAGCCCGCTTGGGTAGCGGGGAGAGTGGCGGACTTCCAGAGGGCGACTCTCAGTTGACGCTTACCCAGTCCGAGGTGTCTCGCGCTGGGTTCTTGGCGGCCCACACTCGGGCGGATGGCACAGTAGAGACCCCTAGTCCCACAGCCCGAGGGTCTGACCAGACGAGCCGTTCACATCCACCGCAGGCCGCCAGTGGAGATGCTGAAGGTAGCGGAGCCGACCTCGCCGACCCGCCAACCCCTGAAAGTAGGAGTAGTAAAGTTTTTTTGTAGCTGCTGAGGCATAAATATCTCATGTAATTCTCTTTGGATATAAATGAAATTTTGGAACCTAAGCTCCTATACTCTGTTTTTTTTCTCTTTTGTTTGTGATGATGTGTGTACCGCTAGGGGTCTTGACAATTTTGTTTTTGGCTATGAATGAAACATTAAAGGAATTAAAATTGGTCCAAGTGCACAATGTAGCCGACGTAGTCCGTTGACTGGCGTTGCCAGTTGCCCCCAATGCTAGACTTGGTAACAATGGTTTGAATAATTCCTCGTTTCATTGATAGTTGTTTGAACAGCGTTTACAAAAACGGGGTCGTACCCGTTGGGTAGCTTCCCTTAGCTAAATATTGAACAAAAATTTAGCTAAGTCAAGATGCTCTTGGGTAGCGGTATGACTATTTGTAGTAATATCGAAGGTGCTCGGTATTCCAGGGGTGGGTCGTTGTGACGCCATATCCTTGTCCATTAAGTAGAAGGTGTCTGGG
>JANPXK010000823.1:0-18231 GCA_024704745.1 Rosa lucieae
TTTGAGTTAGGCCAAGAGGGAAATCTGCTGCTGTTTTTTTTTTCATTCACACAACAGATTATTCTTGTAACCGTTGTCCAATGACCTTCTAAACAAAAACATTAGAATTTTAACCACCTTATACAACGTAAGTTTACTAAACGTGTTGTGTGATTCACTTTTCTTCATCACACAACACTTTTTTTTTTCCGTTGTGCAAAAAGTGTTGTGTGTTAACGTTTTTGGTGTAGTGATACTAAGGGGCGTCATAGGGAGACCGCTGTTGGTGGTCTTCTCTTCTCTGATGCCTAAGTTAGTCAATGTATTTATGTTGACAGAATAACAATAGGTAAGTAGTAAATGCGTAATTAATGAGGAGAGAGGAGTGGACCTTTTATAGGTGGGGAAGAGGCTGACCTCTCCCTTGTTTTTGATGTGGGACTGATATGCTTCAGTTCCCAGCTTATGATGCTTCAGCGGGGCGATCTTGGAGCGGCACGTGGCGGCACTTCAGCGGTGATCTAGGGGTGAGCCGGGGCTCAAGTGATAGCCTCTTTGGTTGTGTTTTCGCAGGTCACACCGTTGATGGTTGTTGGTACCGCTGGCAATAGTATAAACGTGGCTCATTATAGCAAATTATGCTTGGCAAATATGTACAAGTGCCCAGTCAAGGAGAGCAATCTTGGTTAGGGAGTTGCCTAGCGGTTTGAAAGCGTTACTTCTGCTAGACTTGCGAAAGCATAATTAGCGTCAGTGCGCTGTCAACTATGGATTTATTTTGAGCAAACGCTTTATACCCTTTTCTGGTGGGCCCCTGCTAGGCCTCCCAGGGAGTCCCCCACTCCCCAGCTAAGATAGGCCTCTGTTTGGCCTGCATATTGTTTGTTGAGGGGAGCTGGGTTGAGTAGCGGGTGTTGGATAGTAAGCCCAATCTTTGATACCAGAGTGGCGGGGGTCAACATACCTGATCAGGGCCGTCGAAGACTGTTGACGTGTCCCCTTACTTGTCCCGGAGGAATAGATCTTGACTGCAACGCTGCGTGGCAGTCGTTATCATTATGAGGTGTTGCCTCAGGAGTCGCCTCAGGCAGGAGTCCCTCCGCTGAGTGGCAGCTGTAAGAAGTGTCAAGGGAACCTTCTTGCTTGCAAGATGAAGGGGAGAAGTGCTACTAGCGGTGTTGTGTTTAGTGGATATTGCCTCACTTACAAGATGAAAGTGAGAAGTTCCGCTAGCGGTGTTGCTCTTAGCAGAGACTATCTCGCTTGCAAGATGAAAGGGAGAAGTTCCGCTAGCAATGTTGCGCTTAGTAGAGACTGTCGCTTGTAAGAAGAAAGAGAGAAGCTCCGCTAGCGGTGTTGCGCTTAGCGAAGACTGTCTATCTTGCAAGATGAAAGGGAGAAGTTCCACTAGCGGTGTTGAGCTTAGCGGAGACTGTCGCTTGCAAGAAGAAAGGGAGAAGCTCCGCTAGCGGTGTTGCGCTTAGCGGAGACTGTCTCACTTGCCGATTGGTATGCCTACTTTTTTTACTGTTACATTAGATAGACGCTTTGTCTGACAGCTCTTGACACGTGGCTATCATGCATTGGGTTGGCGTGCGGGTATACGCCTTCGCAGCACGCCCCTGTCTTCACCATTAATGCGAGTAAATATCATTTTTGTAACCGAGGCGACGCCTTAGTTAATCCAGATAGTGGGTGAGATCGTAGGGCACGTGTACGATGTTTGTGTGATGTCATTTTTTAGCAAATGGCCTGGATTTGGTTGATGTTGACATAAAAAGGGGGGGGGAACTTGGGAGGATACAAGACTTTCTCTGAACTTCAAACTTGAGTCGTTATCTGAAGCCTGATTCTGTGAGAGTTTTGGAGAGGTGGATATCTGTAAGTGAAGAGTGAGGGTTTTGGAGAGAGACCACCAGAGGCAGAACTGAGCATCCTCAAGCGCACACCAATCACGTACTTCAGGTTGGTATTCTGGCCTCCATATTTCACTGCTTGTTTGTGTGTTGTGTGTTTTGATGTTTCTGCTTTGTGACTGTGTTCTTGCCACTGTGATAACGTGTTTGAGGGTCTAGACAAAAATTGTGGGTTTAGGCATTTTTGGTAGAGAGTTGATATTTGGTGCTAGGCTAGATGGTCGAATATGGGTTTCAAGGGATATACATGATTTCTTGGTTTTTATGCCGTTTCTGGGTTTAACTGTTCTTGGATAAAATTTGAAATAGGGTAGCTGAGATCCCTTTGGAACTAACTGGTTTGGGTTTTAGGGTGTTTTTGATGGCTAGCGTCGTAGAGATCTCGAGCAGTGAGGTCTGACGTGTCGCTCAGCGATTTCGATAGGGTTTTTATTGATTCGTTGCATCTGTCTGCCCCTGCAGGAACCTCACTGCCGGAACCACTAGATATCCAACTATTACAAACCATACCGTGGGATGTAGCTATGGGTCGTGCTAGGCGCCCCGAAATTGGGACTGCGAGAGCGGAAACCACTGCCAACAAGCAACTTGAGGAGAGGGTAGCCAGCAACAGTGCTGCTAGCGGTTCTGCTGGCGGGGAAGATACAGTGGAGGAAGAAGTGGAATCGGCCTAGGTCCTCCGTGATGATACTCCTGTGGATGAAGTTGGGGGTCCGATGCCCATATCTGGGATCAACAAGCTGAAGCGCGTGTTCTGTCTTCCTAGCATTGTGAAGTTGCGTCCGCCGACGAAGGATGATAAATCATCATTTCTGCTGGCAGGCTACGCTGCCGTTCACTAGGTCATTTTTCGTCAGGGAGTGACATTTCCGTTGCTGCCGAATCTTCAGATCCTACTTTGTGAGTTTGACCTCGCGTTCAGGCATATTTACCCTAATATGTGGAGATTGCTTATGGCGCTGAACTCACTCTGGCGGCTATCTGGATGCGAAGGTCCGACAGTGGTGGAGGTGCTTCAATTCTACGAACTTGTCTATATGAGGTGCCAAGGTTGTAGCAGACAATTGAATCTTACTCGCCATCAGGGGGCGCCGAAGTTGATAGAGAACTTGAAGGATTCGATGTCCCCATGGCGGTCAACCTTCTACGTTACGACTGAGGGATGGGAGCATAAGGCGGGGGTGAACAAGGAGGCTCTGACATTTAGGAATAAGTCGGAGTTCCAACCGATCCGAGGTTGTCGCTAGCACTGCTGACTAAGGTCCCTTGACTTGTTATTTTTCTTCTTTGTTTTTTTTTTGACATCGTTTTTGTATTTTTTTTTTTTTTTGTACAGCGGCCCTGCATTTTACGTTGATGCATGAGGAGCAGTGTCGCATAGCAAGGATCAAAGGGTGCTGGTGGAACCGCAACCTACTTGATCTTCGTCTACTACCTGGCTGGGAGTTGTTGGCCGACTTAAAGGACCCATTACCATCGCGGGGTTGGAACCACAGGGGCCTCCGAAGCCTATCGCCACAGGTGCTACACAAGGCGAAGGAATGGATGGATTTCAAAACTTTTTAATTAGTGCGGAATTAGTTTAACCATTAAACTACTAACTAAACATAAAATCCATTCATTTAACCCATGATCTTGGCTTATTGTGATATGTATATAAACATAGCATGCATAGTAAGGAAGAAAAAAGAAGTAGTTTATGTTCTACTCACCCCTGGATCGTGATTTTAATCCGATCCAAGTGAACCACCAAAGTTCATCTCCTTGATGTCTCCTTGTGTGTGTTTCCTCCACCTTGAAGCACCTTGAATTAAGAACTCCTTCTTGTACTCCTTCTTGTGCTTGTAATATTCTCCTTGATCTAATAAGTAAAGCCACAAAAGGATATGGCCTCTAAGGATCTTCACCAAGTGAATCAAGAGATGAAGAAAGATGAAAGAAAAGAAGAAATTATGCAAGTGTTCTTCTTTCCTTTAATTTTGTAATGGACCAAGGGAGAACTCTCTTTCTCTCTCAAATCTGAAAATAATAATGTGGAGACACACAAATTATTATGTCCATGCTTTCACTTTTATATAATAGGAAATAACTCCAATTACTAAAAGAAAAATATTGACTTTCATAAAGCCAATATGTTGGCTGGTCCATACATGTTATTGGGCACTAAAAATGTGTCTTGGGCTTTCATTTAAATCTCATTTAGTGAAGCCCAAGTCCACAACCAAAACCCGACAATCGTTTAGGCCCAATAGGTTCGGTTTTACCCGAAAATCCTAATTATGTCCAAATAATAAATCTAATTAATTATTTGGTCATAACCAACTCTTGTTTAATCTTCTTCTCATATACAATCTCAAGATCCACTTATAGGTGTGCATCTCTTAGGTTCTAATTAACAAGGCAGTGAAGTTTATAGAACCATTCTATTTTGTTTACGAATCAAAAATTCCATTTTTGATTCTCCCTTGTTATTAGGATTATAAATGTTTATTAATCCTCGGGACTTCACAAGTCATGAGTGACGTCTTCCAACATATATGACTACCCTAGTTAATGTAGAATGACAAGAACCTATTCAATTGGAATTACAATACAATATGGTCATTCTCTAACACTATGTTCTAAATCACATCATCGGGGTATGGAATGATATGTCAATCCCTAATGTGATTTTCATTCTTATGTGATTTTAGAATGTGATTAAAAACTCCTTTTAATCTCATTCAATGCTTTGGCCAAAGACTCATTGAATCACATCTTAAAACATACACCTTATTTACTTAAGGATAGAGATTCCTTATTGTACACTCACATGTTTCCATGACCGAATTGATTATACCAATGAATGCATCTATATATCCATTAAGGGACACAATATTATTGCATCATCAAGAGATAATCCATTCACCATAGGACAACTATGGTGTCTCAGGTCAAAGGACTAATTTGTATTATTGCAATTTAGAGTTCAAGTTTGACATGTAAGTAACTCCATACAAGAACTCTAATGATCGCGTTCAGTGTACTCTTTAAGTTAAGAGCACCCACATACTTGTATTAGGTTCTACACAAATGACAAAAGACATATCATCCTCCATATGAGCATACATAGTATGTGCTAGTCTTTCCGGATTATCAATGTCCAAGTGATAATCCTATGACTAGGAACTTTTAGGATAAGAGTGTGAAAGAGTAAAGGTCTCACACATCTAACTCTTTAGATTACTTTCTCTTGAACTCATATTCCTTGGACCTTGTTCAATCAAATATTAAATATAAGCAATGAACAATAAACTTGCCCTTTCGATTAATAATAATTACATCAAAATGATTGTTTTAGGACACAATTCCTTCACAAGGGCCTCTTCAAAAGAGATGGTGGCAAAATGACGCCAAAGAAGGTGACGAGGCGGATGACTCTGAGACAATTGGGGCCTGCCAGCAGAAGAGGGCGAAGCAGGCTTGGCAGATGGTGACCGTGGTCGCCGCTAGGGAAGTGTCGATGAGCGGGTTAGACTCGTTTGCTTCTTATGCCGAATTTTTGACCGATCCTGAGCAAGAGTTTCTCTTCCATCTCTTCGAACAGCTCGGGTTTGGGGGGATGGACGGGACGGTGAGCCCGACGACCGTCCAATAGTCACCTTTTAGCTCAGCTTTATGGTATCTTTCTATCGGGCTCCACGAGTTATTTTTGGCGACGTCGAAGTCGCCTGCTGTTGAGTGGCTTCTGAGGGAGACATCAACGAAGTTAGCGGACGCCAAGCTCTTCTTATCCAAGGTAAAGTGTGACTTGGCGGATGTTTGGCGCAAGCTGAGTGTCCCCATCGACCTGGATATGGAGCGGAATAGACATGTGGCGCAGTTGCAGCAAGCCATTGCTTTGTACAGGAGTAGGTGGCGGCGAAAGGAAAGCGTACCGAGGTCCTACAGCAGGATTCCGCCACCAAGACCGCAGAGCTAAAGCAGTTGGAAGGCAAGGTCACTCGACTGAAAGATGATAGGGATCATGCTGATGCCACTGCTGTAAAGGCTTTCAAGCGCTCGCCGGAGTTCAAGCGAGCTCTAACAGAGGCGGCAAAGGCTAGTGCCGCTGCCAACTTTGAGATGTTGAACCAGAAGGGTGTTATCAACTGGGACAAGGCGCCTCGGCCGACTAGGACATCAAGTCAACCGCCAACTCCTGCAGGCGGGCCTGCCGCTAATCAACCTAAAGGTGTGCACTCTGGTAGGGCAAGAGCGGTCAGCGTCCGGCAGATGGGCCTCAGCAAACTCTGATGTGCACTCCTTCTGAGGTGTCCCATGCTAACTTTCTGGCGGCGCACACCCGGGCGGATGGCACTATAGCGACACCCAGTCCCACAGCTCCTAGGTCGGACCAAACGAGTCGTATGATTGTCCAGCCCTTGCAGGTTGATGGTGAAAATGTTGTTGCCTATCCGACCAACCCATGAAGACATCCTTATCTTTTGTTTTTTTTTTGTTACTGTTGTTGCCACTGAGGCATTTTCTATCTGTACTTGGACAAAAAATTTTGGTTGGGGAGTCCCAACCTAGATTTATGAAGTAATGCCATTTCTTTGCATTTCGTTACAAGTGGTATTTCCGCTGAAAATATGCTTGCGTTGTTTGAATGTTAGTATACCGCTAGAATTTTGACTTATGTTTTTGTGAATCAATGAAAAATTAAAGGAATTAAAATTGTTCCAAGTGCACGATGTAGCGGACGTGGTCCGCTGAATGTTATTGGCGTTGCCAGTTAACTTGTGCTATGGAGAACAATGGTTTGAATAATTCCTCGTTTCATTGATGTCTGAGAGATCAGCGTTTATAAAAGAGGGAGAGTACCCGTTGGGTAGCTTCCCTTAGCTAAATATGGTACAAAAATTTAGCTAAGTCAAGATGCCCTTGGGTAGCAGCATAAGACTTATTTGTAATAATACCGAAGGTGTTCCGTATTCCAAGGGTGGGTTGTTGTGATGCCATCCTTGTCCATTAAGTAGAAAGTGTCGGGGCTGACGATTTCTTCTATTTTGTATGGTCTTTCCCAAGTGGGACGGAGTACCATTGGCGGTGGATTGACTTCCTTCATTACCCAGTCCCCAAGTTGGAGGTTCCAGGCGTTGTAGATGTTTGTTTTGCAAGTTGTGCAAATGGGCCTTGCGGCGTTTCTCCTCGAGGAGATCCTTGTTGAGGTTGATGCTTTCGTCATTGGTCTCGGAGCAGTAGCTCTCGACCCTAGCGGTAGGTTGGGTTACTTCTATGGGTAAGACGGCCTTAGTCCCGAACATCATACAAAATGGAGTTTCACCGTTAGCGGATGTTGGAGTTGTCCTGATTACCCATAGAACTTTCAGTATTTTCTCCGCCCATAAACTCTTGGCATCGTCGAGTTTCTTTTTTAGCAGCTTCTTGATTATCTTGTTTGCCTCATCAACTTGTCCTTTAGTTTGGGGGTAAGTGACAAATGCAATGCTCATCTTGGTGCCTAGATTGGCGGTGAAAGATATGATCTCCTCGTTGTTGAACTGTGCTCCATTGTCCATGATGATGGGGCATGCCATAGTGGCAATAGATATTCTTCCAGAGGAAGTGGGTTACCCTAGCGGTAGTTATTGCTGTCAGCAGTTCCACTTCTATCCACTTGCTGTTGTAATCGATGGCAACAATGATGTACTTGAACTTCCCTTTAGCGGTTGGTAATTTGCCAACTAGGTCGAGGCCCCAGGTGGAGTGAATCCATGGGCCGATGATTATGAAAAGGGGTTTTGCCAGGGTATGGGGGAGGTCAGTGTATTGTTGACATTTGTGGCAAGACCTAGAGACTTATCTAGCGTCGTCGCCTAGCGTGGGCCAAAAGTACCCTTGCCACATGGTGCGATTTAGCCAAGATCTGGCACCTGAATGATTTCCACATTCCCCAATGTATATCATTGTCTGAATGACCTTTCCCTCCTCTAGGGTCAAACACCGGAGGTTGGTGTGGGTGTGAAGGAATTGTGTCCTAAAAAAATTATTTTGATGTAATTATTATTGTAATGATTATTAATCAAAAGGGCAAGTTTATTGTTCATTGCTTATATTTAATATTTGATTGAACAAGGTCCAAGGAATATGAGTTAAAAAGAAAGTAATCTAAAGAGTTAGATGTGTGAGACCTTTACTCTTTCACACTCTTATCCTAAAAAGTTCCTAGTCATAGGATTATCAATGTTATCAATTGGACATTGATAATCCGGAAAGACTAGCACATACTATGTATGCTTAATATGGAGGATGATATGTCTCTTATCATTTGTGTAGAGACACTAATACAAGTATGTGGGTGCTCTTAACTTAAAGAGTACACTGAACGCGATCATTAGAGTTCTTGTATGGAGTCTTACTTACATGTCAAACTTGAACTCTAAATTGCAATAATACAAATTAGTCCTTTGACCTGAGACACCATAGTTGTCTTATGAGTGAATTGATTATTTCTTGATGATGCAATAATATTGTGTCCCTTAATGGATATAATAGATACATTCATTGGTATAATCAATTCGGTCATGGAGACATGTGAGTGTACAATAAGGAATCTCTATCCTTAAGTAAATAAGGTGTATGTTTTAAGATGTGATTCAATGAGGCTTTGGCCAAAGCATTGAATGAGATTAAAAAGGAGTTCTAATCACATTCTAAGAATCACATAAGAATGAAAATCACATTAGGGGATTGACATATCAATTCCATACCCCGATGATGTGATTTAGAACATAGTGTTAGAGAAGGACCGTATTGTATTGTAATTCCAATTGAATAGGTTCTTTGTCATTCTACATTAACTAGGGTAGTCATACTAGGGTAGTCATGATATGTTGCAAGACGTCACTCATGACTTGTGAAGTCTCGCGGATTAATAAACACTTATAATTCCTAATAACAAGGGAGAATCAAAAATGGAGCTTTTGATTCGTAAAAAATAGAATGGTTTCTATAAACTTCACTGCCTTGTTAATTAGAACCTAAGAGATCGCACACCATATAAGTGGATCCTTGAGATTGTATATGAAGAAGATTAAACAAGAGTTGGTTATGACCAAATAATTAATTAGATTTATTATTTGGACATAATTAGGATTTTCGGGTAAAACCGAACCTATTGGGCCTAAACGATTGTCGCGTTTTTGGTGTGGACTTGGGCTTCACTAAATGAGATTTAAATGAAAGCCAAAGACACATTATTAGTGCCCAATAACATGTATGGACCAGCCAACATATTGGCTTTATGAAAGTCAATATTTTTCTTTTAGTAATTGGAGTTATTTCCTATTATATAAAAGTGAAAGCATGGACATAATAATAAGTGTGTCTCCACACTATTATTTTCAGATTTGAGAGAGAGAGAGAGAGTTCTCCCTTGGTCCATTACCAAATTAAAGGAAGGAAGAACACTTGCATAATTTATTCTTTTCTTTCATCTTTCTTCATCTCTTGATTCACTTGGTGAAGATCCTTAGAGGCCATATCATTTTCTGGCTTTACTTGTTACATCAAAGAGAAGATTACAAGCACAAGAAGGAGTTCTTAGTCCAAGGTGCTTCAAGGTGGAGGAGACACACACAAGGAGAGATCAAGGAGAGGAACTTTGGTGGTTCACTTGGATCGGATTAAAATCACGCTTCAAGGATGAGTAGAATATAAACTACCTCTTTGTTCTTCTTTACTATATATGCATGCTATGTTTATATACATATCACAATAAGCCAAGATCATGGGTTAAAGGAATGGATTTTATGTTCAGTTAGTAGTTTAATGGTTAAACTAATTCCGCACTAATTAAAAAGTTTTGAAATCCATCCATTCTTTCAATTGGTATCAGAGCCATTGGCTTAATTTTGGTATGTTATAAACATGGGCTAAGTATGTTGGTTGATGTGATTTTCTTAAGCTTAGAGTAATAT
This sequence comes from Rosa lucieae, assembly GCA_024704745.1. Classification (NCBI taxonomy): domain Eukaryota; kingdom Viridiplantae; phylum Streptophyta; class Magnoliopsida; order Rosales; family Rosaceae; genus Rosa; species Rosa lucieae. Next base: position 9,839 of record JANPXK010000823.1, read on the forward strand.
GTAATTTAGATCATAAAATTTGCTTTATCATAAAAGTTATGAAGCATGTGATGTAAGGTAGATTTTATGATAGCAAGAAAAGTTTCTAGAAATTACATGTAAGAAATGGTTTAAGTTTTATGAAACTTTGATGCATATAAGAATGTATTAAGGGATTCTATATGTTTCTTAATTAAGGTGTTAATCTTAGAAACATATTAGATTATATATGCTTTAGGGTATGCATGATTTTTGGCTTCAAAGATGAAGTAAACAAATGTTCAATGGAAGAACACAAAGCTGAAATTTTATTTCCAGCTTTGGAACATGTCTAAACTAGTTATGAACTAGCTAATTTTTCATGGTGTTTGCTCTCACTTTTGATCCATAAATTCATGAATTGAAATCACCTAATAGTTAATTATGACATAAAATCATTTCCATGTTTCCCTCACCAAATAGCTGGTAGAGTTAGTCATCTTTACTATTAGTTTCCCTAAATCACTCACCAAAAGTTGGTGAATCATGATGTAAAACATCATCCCCTAAATCACTCATCAAAAGTGATGTGAGACATCATCCCCTAAATTACTCACCAAAAGTTAGTGATGCATGATATAAGACATCATCCCCTAAATCACTCAACTAATTTACTTGCATTAAATTAAAGTAATTTAGTGGTTAACTTATTTTGATGGAGTTAATTATGCTTGTTTAATTAATCTTATTAATTTTGGTTAATTAAAGGATGATTATGGACTATGGCCTAATATAATTGAGCATGTGATTGGCCGACTATTCATTTTGAATGAATGTGGTTATGTAATTAAAGTAGTTAATTCATTTGGGTTATGTAATTAATTTAATTAATTCATTTGGTTGTGTAACTAAGTAGCTTATTTAATTTATTCAAGTTTGATTAAATTTAAATGGGAGCTTGTATGCCCCTTATCCACTCTTGTAATCGAAGATGGATGCATATGAGGATGATCCAAAGAAGAAGTTTGAAGTCATCTAGCGTTGAAAGAAGTTCAAGTGCAAAGTGTAATAGCTTAGCGTAGTTATTTAATTTTCGTAATCGTTACGCGTAATTAAAATCAACCACCCAAACATGACCTTGATCCAACATATTGGCTCATGTTGGATCAAACAACAAGTTCATAATCATCCTATGTGACCTATTGTAATTGCATGTTCATTGCACCTAATCAAGTAATTTTATACTTCCCGTGATTCCATTTGAAAAATGTTTTTGATGAAATCAAATTGTTTTCTGAAAACAATTAGTGGGAGTATTTTATTATAGATCAAGTATAATGAATGTGTGATTGCATTAGGATCAAAGCAAATGCAATGTGATTGTTATTAATGAGATTATTAAAGATGAGACCTTAAAATTCCCTCAAAGTGATATTAAGTTGAAAAATGAAGAAGACATTATGAATGCTTCTTTGTGGCCTTCCAACATTGTAATCTCCTATTAGATGTTCTTGCATGTGAATATCATTCCGAACGGAGGTATTTCTTGCTAGGAAGATTAAAAAGAGATTATTCAACATTTGATGTTGTAAGGTAGGGACAAATCTTGGTCAATATTCTATTATGATGAGATTTAATTTTTGATCTCTATACTTACATGAGATGATGGGTATAGCTTAACTAGGGTAATTTATCAATATCCTATTATGGTGAGACTTACTTACTTTAGAGGCCAAAGTTATGGATATTCACATTTGATGTGATTGGGTAAGAGTATCCTCTCATGGAAATTGAGTTAACTTATAGTTCTATTATGATGCGGTTGGCTTAATGAAAAATGAGTCTTCCATACTCACTAGGAGTTTTAATTTATACTCTCAAATTCCTTGGGGGATTTGGAATTTGATAAAATAGAGAGAGGGTGCCATTTGATTCTTAAGACCCGAGTCACTTGGTTTTAAAATAAATCTTATTTATTTTATTTTTATGTTATGTAGATTGCAATATGTAAGGACATCCTATCACCAAAATTCTCAATGAAAATCGTCTTGAGTGCCCAAACTTCAATGACTGGCTCCGCAATTTGAAAATTATTGACATTCGATAAGATCGCTTATGTCTTACAAAATGCACCCCCTCACACCCCTTTGGCTCAAGATGCAACCGATGAGCAACGTGTTACTTATCAAAAGCATAAGGATGATGACACTCAAGCTAAATGTGTTATGCTTGCATCCATGAACTCACAACTTTAGAAGCAACATGAGAATATGGATAGCGCCAGTTCTATATTACTCCATCTCACTGAATTGTTTGGTGAGAGAAATAGAAATGTGTGCTTCACAGTAGTCAATGAGCTTGTCAAGACAAAACATGTGAATGGTGCACCTGTGCATCAACATGGTCTAAAAATGATAGGCCTTATTGAGCAAATTCAAGACCTTGGATTTGCACTTGATGCGGAGCTAGCTCAAGATCTTCTTCTAGCCTCCCTAGATGATTCATTTTCTCAGTTCATAATGAACTATAATATGTAACAAATGGATCATACTCTTTCTGATCTTCTCAATATGCTGGTAACAGCTGAGAAGCAAATCAAGAAAGAGAGTGGGAGTGCGGCCATTATCGCTTCTTCTTCATCCAGTAAGTCCAAAGGTAAAGGAAAAGGGAAGAAGAAACAAATGATAAAGCCTAAGGGAGCAGTCCAAAAGAAAAAGAAGAAAGAACAAAAGGAACCAAAAGTTATTTGTTTCTTTTGCAACAAAGATGGACACTGGAAGAGGAATTGCAAAGCTTATCTTGCATCCTTGAAGAACAAGTCTTCAACAGAAGGTACGATCAATGTTATTGGATCAATATTTATAGTTAATAATACTTCCACTTGGATAATTGATTCAGGTGCATCTCACCATGTTTGCACTTCGTTGCAGGACCTAGTGGGAGCAAGGAAGCTTAAAGCTGGAGAAATCACCCTACGTGTAGGAAATGGCACAAGAGTTGATGCCAAAGCCGTGGGGACTTATATTTTGAAGTTACCATCAGGAGATACATTAGAGTTAAATAATTGTCTTTATCTTCCTATATGTATAAAGAACCTTATCTCCATCTCCATGCTTTTGAAGGATGGTTATAAAGTAGTTTTTGATAAACTAAGTGGTTTTGTATCTATTAATGAACGCGTGATATGTCATGCTAATATTATTGATGGTCTCTTTCATCTAGCTTTAGATGGTAGTATTAACTGTATGAAGGAAAATGCTTTGGGATCTAAGAGATCTCGAGAAACGGTTAACCCCATTAAGATGTGGCACCTTAAACTTGGTCATATTAGCCAAGATAGAATTTACAAATTATCCAAAAATGGATACTTAGAGTCATTAGGATCTGATCCAATGCCTACTTGTGAGTCTTGTCTAAAAGGAAAAATGACAAAGTCACATTATGGTGGACAAAGAACAAGAGTTAAAAAACTCTTAGGCCTAATACATACCGATGTATGTGGTCCCATGTCCACTATTAGTAGAGGTGGATTCTCATACTTCATAACCTTTACCGATGACTACTCTCGATTTGGTTATATATACCTTATGAAGCACAAATCTGAAGCCTTTGAAATGTTCAAAGAATTTAAAAATGAAGTTGAGAAACAAACCGACAAGAGTATTAAGGCTCTAAGATTTGATCGAGGAGGTGAATACTTAAGCAATGAGTTTATTGATTATCTCAAACAAGAAGGCATTGTTTCTTCATTAGCTCCTCCTGGAACACCACAACTCAATGGTGTCTCTGAAAGGAGAAATCGAACTTTGTTAGACATGGTTCGTTCCATGATGAGCTATACTGATTTTCCTATATCCTTTTGGGGATATGCACTTCAAACAACAATTTATTTGTTGAATAGAGTGCCTTCCAAGTCCGTCCCTCTTACACCATATGAGATGTGGCATGGGAAGAAACCAAGTCTCAATCATATTAAGATTTGGGGTTGTCCAGCTTATGTCAAAAGACTAGGAGCAGGCAAGCTTGAAGCTAGATCAAGCAAGTGTTTATTTATGGGATATCCTAAAGATAGTTTAGGGTATTATTTCTATCAACCTGAAGAACAAAAGGTGTTTGTTAGCAGGAATGCCACTTTCCTTGAAAGGGACTACGTCCTTGATAGAAATGTTGAGCAAATGGTAGAACTCAACGAAGCGTCCAACAAGCCACAAACGAACACTTCATTTCCCATTGAACAACTTCCTGAACCAACTATAACACAAACTCCAAGAATATCTAGTAGGATCCGGATACCTCCCAAGAGGTATGGTTTGTGTCATGAAAGCCTTGGGGAGTTAAATCTCCTTGGTGACAATGAAAACCTGCATGATCCTTCTAGTTATAATGAAGCAATGTCAAACGTTGACTCAAAGAAATGGAAAGAAGCCATGGAATCCGAGATTGACTCTATGTATACCAATCAAGTCTGGACTCTCATTGACCCTTCACCTGGTATTAGACCAATTGGAAACAAATGGGTCTTCAAGAAAAAGATAGGCTCAGATGGTAAAATAGAAACCTACAAAGCTAGGTTGGTGGCAAAGGGCTATAAGCAAAGAGAGGGCATTGACTATGAAGATACATTCTCTCCTGTTGCCATGGTTAAATCCATTCGGATATTATTTGCTATAGCTGCTCACTATGATTATGAGATATGGCGAATGGACGTAAAGACTGCCTTTCTGAATGGCAACCTTGAGGAAGAGCTTTATATGGATCAACCTGAAGGCTTTGCGTCTAAGGATGACATTCATAAAGTGTGTAAGCTTCATAGGTCCATCTATGGACTCAAGCAAGCTTCAAGGAGTTGGAACATCCGTTTTGATGATGCAGTCAAATCTTTTGGTTTCACACAAAACATGGATGAACCTTGTGTTTACAAGAAGGTCAGTGGGAGTGCTGTTGTGTTCCTTGTACTTTATGTAGATGACATCCTACTCTTTGGGAATGATGTAGGAATGTTATCTTCAATTAAAGTTTGGTTGTCCAAGACCTTCCTTATGAAGGATCTTGGAGAAGCTGCCTATGTACTAGGAATAAAGATCTATAGAGACAGATCAAAAGGATTAATTGGATTATCTCAATCCTTGTACATAGACAAAGTGCTGAATAGATTTCACATGGAACAATCTAAGAAGGGTTTTCTGCCTGTCAGACATGGCATTCACCTTTCTAAGAAAATGTGCCCACAAACGATTGAGGAAGTGCAAAAGATGAGCAAGATCCCATATGCATCTGCAATAGGGAGCCTCATGTATGCAATGCTATGCACAAGACCTGATATCAGTTATGGCGTAAGCATAACTAGTCGATATCAGTCCAATCCAGGTTTAGAACACTGGAATGCTGTTAAGAATATCCTCAAATACTTGAGAAGGACTAAAGATTTATTCCTCGTTTATGGAGGTGGTGATTTGCAATCAGAGTTGCAAGTGGAAGCATACACAGACTCAGATTTTCAATCTGATGTGAATGACAAAAAATCCACATCAGGGTTTGTCTTCACCTTGAAAGGAGGTGCAGTAAATTGGAGAAGCTGCAAACAAAGCGTTACTGCAGATTCCACTACTGAGGCAGAATACATTGCAGCATCAGATGCTGCAAAGGAAGCAGTTTGGATGAAAAAGTTCATCACTGAACTTGATGTTGTTCCTACCATTGAGTCACCGATTCCACTTTACTGTGACAACAATGGGGCAATTGCTCAAGCCAAGGAACCAAGGTCTCATCAAAAATCCAAATACATCGAAAGACGTTTCCATATCATAAGGGAGATTGTTAATCGTGGAGACATTAACATTCTCAAAGTAGCATCTGCTGATAACATATCAGATCCATTCACTAAGCCTTTATCACAAGCAAAGCTAGAACAACATCTTGAGAAGATGGGTGTACGTTTCATGACTGATTGGGTTTAGTACAAGTGGGAGATTGAAGGAATTGTGTCCTAAAACAATCATTTTGATCTAATTATTATTGTAATGATTATTAATCAAAAGGGCAAGTTTATTGTTCATTGCTTATATTTAATATTTGATTGAACAAGGTCCAAGGAATATGAGTTAAAGAGAAAATAATCTAAAGAGTTAGATGTGTGAGACCTTTACTCTTTCACAGTCTTATCCTAAAAAGTTCCTAGTCATAGGATTATCACTTGGACATTGATAATCCGGAAAGACTAGCACATACTATGTATGCTCAATATGGAGGATGGTATGTCTCTTATCATTTGTGTAGAGACACTAATACAAGTATGTGGGTGCTCTTAACTTAAAGAGTACACTGAACGCGATCATTAGAGTTCTTGTATGGAGTCTTACTTACATGTCAAACTTGAACTCTAAATTGCAATAATACAAATTAGTCCTTTGACCTGAGACACCATAGTTGTCTTATGAGTGAATTGATTATTTCTTGATGATGAAATAATATTGTGTCCCTTAATGGATATAATAGATGCATTCATTGGTATAATCAATTCGGGGAGACATGTGAGTGTACAATAAGGAATCTCTATCCTTAAGTAAATAAGGTGTATGTTCAAAGATGTGATTCAATGAGTCTTTGGCCAAAGCATTGAATGAGATTAAAAAGGAGTTTCTAATCACATTCTAAGAATCACATAAGAATGAAAATTACATTAGGGGATTGACATATCAATTCCATACCCCAATGATGTGATTTAGAACATAGTGTTAGAGAATGACCGTATTGTATTGTAATTCCAATTGAATAGGTTCTTTGTCATTCTACATTAACTAGGGTAGTCATGATATGTTGCAAGACGTCACTCATGACTTGTGAAGTCTCGAGGATTAATAAACACTTATAATCCTAATAACAAGGGAGAATCAAAAATGGAGTTTTTGATTCGTAAACAAAATAGAATGGTTTCTATAAACTTCACTGCCTTGTTAATTAGAACCTAAGAGATCGCACACCATATAAGTGGATCCTTGAGATTGTATATGAAGAAGATTAAACAAGAGTTGGTTATGACCAAATAATTAATTAGATTTATTATTTGGACATAATTAGGATTTTCGGGTAAAATCGAACCTATTGGGCCTAAACGATCGTCGGGTTTTTGGTGTGGACTTGGGCTTCACTAAATGAGATTTAAATGAAAGCCAAAGACACATTATTAGTGCCCAATAACATGTATGGACCAGCCAACATATTGGCTTTAATGAAGTCAATATTTTTCTTTTAGTAATTGGAGTTATTTCCTATTATATAAAAGTGAAAGCATGGACATAATAATAAGTGTGTCTCCACACTATTATTTTCAGATTTGAGAGAGAGAGAGAGAGTTCTCCCTTGGTCCATTACCAAATTAAAGGAAAGAAGAACACTTGCATAATTTATTCTTTTCTTTCATCTTTCTTCTTCTCTTGATTCACTTGGTGAAGATCCTTAGAGGCCATATCCTTTTGTGGCTTTACTTGTTAAATCAAAGAGAAGATTACAAGCACAAGAAGGAGTTTTTAATCCAAGGTGTTTCAAGGTGGTGGAGACACACACAAGGAGAGATCAAGGAGAGGAACTTTGGTGGTTCACTTGGATCGGATTAAAATCACGCCCAAGGGTGAGTAGAACACAAACTACTTTGTTCTTCCTTACTATGCATGCTATGTTTATATACATATCACAATAAGCCAAGATTATGGGTTAAAGGAATGGATTTTATGTTTAGTTAGTAGTTTAATGGTTAAACTAATTCTGCACTAATTAAAAAGTTTTGAAATCCATCCATTCCTTCAGGGTGAACCTTTGGCGGTAAAGCTTGCCATTTTGTAGGTTATAGTGTGTTGCTCTCCACTTGAGTTATCATGCTTCGACCTTGTTAGTTGGCAGCGTTCCATTGTGTTTGTATTAGATTATTTCATCCATCCAGCTGGGGTTTACATCAATGTTGCAAATTTTCGCTAGCATTTTGGTGATGCTTGGCTTGTCAAGGCATTCCACCCTTGTATTTTCTCGACTTTGGTATGGTTGGGCGGTTGCTAATCTTGCTAGGGAGTAGGCCTTGGCATTCCTTTCCCTAGGGATTTGTGTGATAGTGTGGAATTTGAATTTCCTGAGAAAAGTCTTTACGTATCCCAAGTATGCCGCTAGCTGTTTGTCTTTGGCTTGGAAATTGTCGTTGACCTGGTTAACGACTAGTTGGGAGTCGCTGAATATGTTGACGTTGTCAGCGCCTAAGTCTAGGCGAGGAGCAAGGCTGCAATGAATGCTTCATTCTCCACCATGTTGTTTGAGGCTGTGAAATCGAACTTCAATGCGTACTCCACGTTCAGTTCCCTTGGTCCTGTTAATATAATTCTGGCACCGCAGGCCTTAGCGCAAGCTGATTCGTCCACAAGGAGGTTCCAGTCTGACTGCTATTTGAGTGT